>JAVQJD010040409.1:0-14744 GCA_036023655.1 Nannoperca australis
TCGTCTCGACGGATGTAACAATACAAAATCTGTCAAAAAATGGCTACATCTGTCAGAAACCTCTCACTTATTGTAACACTGGTTTAAAATAAGTGAGAGGTTTTAGCTTCCTTAATTCAGTTTCATTCTGAAACCTGTTCCAAGTGGCCTGAGCAGAAAACTTTCTGTCTCTCTGATGGCGCTCGTGGATCCTAAACAATACAGTGACACACACACACACACACACACACACACACACACAACATGGTAATTGCATGTTAGTGCACAGAATATAATGACTCAATTAATAATCCTGTTATGATTTAGCTCTCTTTGATAAATTTACATTAGTCCATTACTGACAATGAAATGAATGCGGGGAACATAAAGGAAGGGATCAGCTGCTGTCGTGTCTTAATGGATTGACCCTTTCTGTATATGAGGGTGTGTGTGTGTGTGTGTGTGTGTGATGCGGTGGAGGAGGGATGATGTGAGGGATGAGGTCATTGTGTAGTGTGAGCATGCGTGACTCTTTGTGTGTATGTGAAACAAAGGCAGTTGGGACTGTGTGTGTGTGTGTGTGTATAAGTGATGACTTCATCCGTTATGCATTTATTTATGATCAGTGTTACACCTCAAGCAGTGTGTGTGTGTGTGTGAATAGAGAATTACATTATTTGGTTTACTGCAGTGGTTTTGGACAGTATCTATAAACGCATCAGTGCTTGAACTGAGTATATGTATCTTTAACACAAGTTTTTAATAACATGCAATTTAATAAAGACTGAGTGGAAGGTCTGTTTTTCTCTGTTATTAAGCATCTAGAAGCAGCATGTGTCTGCCAGGTGATGTTGTGTAATGAAGCCCTGGTCTGAGTCAGGACACAGATGTGCTTTGCTGAGTGAAATTAAGTGACAATTTTGCACAAAATGGTCGGATTTGCACAAACTAAAACAGGAATACGTGTTTTGGCTTCTAGGTTTCATTCTGGCTGCAGAAATGTCTCGGAGACACTACGACTGACGTCATCAGCTGAGTGGCTCGTGATGAGATACAGTACTGTGTTTAAAATTCAGTTGCTCAGAGTTCCAGCTGAGCTTTAAACCAAGACTTTTCTACTCGGCTCAAGTGTTGATTTAAAGCTTCTTTTCGGCCTGTAAACACTTCACCAAACAGCATCATCGGCCAGTCAGCGGCGTTGTTGACTCTCTGCCTTCGATACACATCAGCAGATCCTCCGCACACTCCCCGTTAGCGCTGCTGAGCAATGAGAGAGAGTGATGCCCAACTTCACTCTGCAGGGAAGCCAGGTATGTTTGTTTAAAGAGTCGTTCAGAAGAATCTGCAGTCTTTCTGCTGCGCTTCCTGT
Source organism: Nannoperca australis (assembly GCA_036023655.1). NCBI lineage: Eukaryota > Metazoa > Chordata > Actinopteri > Centrarchiformes > Percichthyidae > Nannoperca > Nannoperca australis. Next base: position 1,349 of record JAVQJD010040409.1, read on the forward strand.
AGATGTGTTCGAGTGTCTGTGGACAGTGCATGTTAGTCTGCAGAAGAGATGCTAAAATCCTAACTTGTGTTTTCGTGACCTAAGACATTTACCCGCCCTCATACTTTATTATGAGGCGGAATGTTTCACATTCCTCTGGTTTCTTCCATTTTCTGCCCTGTTAAAATGTTTTTGGGGGGGCAGTTGTTCCTCAGTCGAATCGAGGGTCTAAAGACAGAGGGTGTTGTGTGCTCTACAGACTGTGAAGCCCCTTGAGGCAAACTGCGATATTGGGCTATAAATAAAATGGACTTGACTTGACTTGAAAGGCCTGAAATGGGTGTAGAATAAGTCGTTATCGACGGCTGCATGCTGTGAAGAGTCAGTTCTTTACAACATCAGAGATGTTTTCTATAGTGTGAGCTTTAAGTCCCAATGTTATATGTATTCACAGAGACACTGCACACACACACACACACACACACACACACACACACACACACACACACACTGTGGTGAGTTGTTGATTTGACCTCACACAGGCGAGAGGTGACGATCCTCTACTTCTACACTGTTATTGCTGGCTGAGTGCATCTAACTCTATCATTTTCTGTGTGTGTGTGTGTCTTTTGTTCTGCCACCCCCCACCCCCCCATCTCTCGTCACATCTTTGTCTCAGTGTTGTTTGGCTGCTATTCTTTGGCCCTCTCATCGCTTAGAGCAATGAAGATTAGCCTGGCATGTGGGAGACGCGCGCGCGCACACACACACACACACACACACACACACACACACACACACACACAATCCAGAGTCTTATAACAAGCTGTTAACCCCCGTTTATAAGTGTGGCCTTTGAATCAGCTTGGTGAAAGGGAGTGTAATCCCTGCCGGACGATTTAATGGTAATCTCCATATCCTTTATTAGATTACATACAAACACACACACGTGCTGCCTGCAACACTTCCACAGGACTGAATTGAAACCACTTTTCACCTAAATTAACTGGAGACATATTTTTCTCTTTTTATCCTCCTCTGTATTTTATTTATTTTATTCTCTGTTCGTCTCTGTGTTTCTGGGTTATTCAGAGTTTTGGATGTATCTTTTTCTTTTTCCTTCACGATCACACCCAGTCATGATGGTTAACAAAGATTAACACTGATGATGTCTTTTTATAGCTCTTTTGCCTTTATGTTTGGGTAACTGACAGTACCGAGTGACAGGAAACATGTGGAGAGTCTTTGTCGCCACCAGTCGCGTGGAGTGCATCCATGCCTTTATATATCTGATGTGTTTATTTTTAGAACTGTTTTTGATTAACAACCTAATATTCACCCACTGCAGAAACAGTTACACTTTTTACACAGCCTCTCTGAACTAGGACTTTATACTTTCAACAATCAAACGGCCACGAGATTCCGCAACAAGGGTCCGCATGCAGCCCAAAATCTATGACCATGGGACTTTGCACGCAGACTGTAAGTGCCAGTAAACACATCAGTGTATGCAGACACCCAACATCGTATAAACAGAACTGGGTGTGTCCACCGTTCGTGTCCATTTTTGGACTTTATCTGCTGCTTCACTCCCAAGACCTCTTACAAGTCTTCCTCTTAGCTGTGCAGTTTTTTGGCGTCTGATGACTCTTCAAACTCGTGGATCAATTAGTTAAACCAGACTGTTAGGATTGTATTACCTGTAGAAATCTGTACTCACAGCGACATAGCAACATCAACCTCATTTTTAGGTTTGAACACAACTGGTTTTGTTCTTAGATCTTTAATATTTTATTTGTATTGGTGTTTTACTTTCTATAAATGTCTCCTGTTCTGGCATGTGCAAATCTGCCAGACACTCGTGCGGCAAGAGAGGTGGAGTCTCATTTCCACAACTTACAAACATTAATTGGCCAAATCACTCCAACGCCAACATCCAAAAGGTTAATTGTCGGGGGTTAAGTTTGTGGTTATTATTTTAATTTATGTATCTGCTTTATCTGTTTATGAGATTTAATCTACTCCATCTGGTCTCGATAAAATAATGATCACAAAAACCCGTCCAGTTTTTGTGCCGTGACCTCCACGCGTGCATCTACTGACTCCAGTGAGCAGTGGGGAGGCTTCTGTTTGTACACTAGCTGAATGCTGACACACACACACACACACACACACACACACACACACACACACACACACATCATTAAATGAATGTATTCTTCAGGCTGTCAGCAATATACCAGGAATACATCGGGGGGTAAAAGTCAGCATGTGTGCTGTAGTACGCAGTCTGTCCTTACACACACACACACACACACACACAGATCACCATGGTGCTGACATCATATATAAACACCATCATCATGCAGAACATCATTTAACAGCTTGTGGTGTCTGTTTGTGTGTAGACTGATGTGTGGGTGATAAAATCCAGCTTGTTGTTCAGAGTAGCAGCCGTTTAAACTAAACGATCGTCACCAACAATAACCTCATTTAACTGAATGAGGAATGGGCGATGAGCGACAGTTCACCAAATAAGCGACCGGTGAGCTAATGAGCGCTCTGCCAGTGGGGGGATTAAACAAAAACAGGAAGCTAAAGCTCCGACTGGAAATTAAGGATTAATAATATGTTTCTGCTTTATTTACTTATTTAGTGATTTGTTCTTGCATCACTAACTACAGTTTAAAACCCCTTTATGTAATTGTGCTCTGCTGCATTACCTATTGAAAACAGAAGATTCAAATTGGCAGCCACATTATATAACTCTGAAAGGTGCAGTGAATATTCATGGTCCTCATTAATCCTCAATGATTCAGTGACCTCCTAACCTTTCATCATCATGTCAAAATACTCCATTTGACTTTGGTCCATGACAGCTGGATTTCCTTGGAATTTACAGAGCAAATTCATGCTCCCCCAGAGGTTGGACCCTTACCATTTTAGACACTTATGACCTTTCCTGTAGCGCCACCATCAGAGCAAACATCTTTAGTTCCACCACTAAGTCTCTAAGAAAAGCTAAACCACCCAACTTTGTTTAGTGTTTTCATACTGCAATTCTTTACAGGGCTGGCTATTATTTGACACTGACCCATTATTTGTATACCAGATTTTATTTGAGAATTTACAGTAGTCCTATTGAGAACAGAAAATAGACCATCTGATGTTAGTCATTTGGTTCTGCCCCATGTTACATACTGTAAATCCAGTGTTTCACACTATGGAAGGAGCACAACTGCAGCCCTCTAACGAGCTCAGTACGTTCTGACCTCTGAAACCTGCATGTTATTGCTCAATCTCTCCTGATGAAGGGTACCTATCCAGTGGGGAACAGTGGCGGAAATAGCTTGTGTACCTGGCCCTGGCAACTGTGGGAACAGCAGGGTGGTATGGTGATAGAATTCGGGTAACTGTGTTAGGCTTTGTTATATGTAGCACTGGCTCTGCCCTCTGACAGCATCTGCAGGCCTCAGGTGACAAAGCCTGATGCTTCTACTTTTTTTTTCCCCCTGTGACACCGACACGACAGAAAAAAATGTCTGTGAACTCTGTCACGCAATGCAGACCGCCCTGCAGGACCCTCCACAGGGGGGCGGGATGGTAAAGGCCACGCTCGACACAGCTTGACTGACCTTAAACTGGCTTGTACTTCATCACTCACACACACACTCTCACACACTTTCTCACACGCACACACACACACACACAGTAATAGATGGGTTGTCATATTGTCACATGCTGTAGAAAATGCAGCAGTAATATCAGCATTTTCCAAAGCAGGATTTAAAGCAGTGCTACCTGCTGACAGCAGCTGATAGTGAAGTAAAACTCACCTCAGTCCACAAAGCACTAGTATAAAAGTAATCAAATGTACATTTGCATACTTATCATGATTGGACCAGCTGCCGCGCACACTCCGCGGTATGTCTTTCATACACCTAAATAAAGCCAGAAACACCCTGTGGATTTGGATTGAAGATATAATGTGTGAGTGTGAAGAGTGTCTGTTTGCGTGCACGTACGTTCACACGCATGCTATCTCCTCTCTGGCTATTTGGCAGGAATGCAGTCTCATATCTCAGCATTAACATAATGTTCTACTTCAGTGGGTTCATTGGGTTCGGTGCAGCGTTGTTCAAGAAAGCTGGTGGGTACAGAAACGATCTTTGTAGGACACTTTATTTTCTCTTTGTTAATGTTTTCAGATGTGTTCATTCAACGTACACACAGCATGTACTGTACTAATGATAATTTCCTTTGAAAACCTGCGGCGGGAGGTTTGTTCTCTCAGCTTTGACTTTTTATATCAAAAGAGATTTCATGAGGCACATCAATCAGTAATGCAGCTTTTATAAAGTTTTAATGCCAGCCATGACTCTTGCCTTTATTAGCAGAATAAGCAATCCTGAAATATTTAAAATAATATTTTAACATCTCACATCCGATTTCCCCCTTAGATTTCCACTGTAGTTGTGTCAAATCAAAATGTCCATACTTTGCTGTATGAATATTGTATGTGTGTGTGTGTGTGTGTGTGTGTGTGTGTATATATATATATATATATATATATCCAAGTATTATAGTATATACAATGTATCAATATACTATTGAGATTTTATACAGTTTTTCCCAAAAGAAATTCATCCAGGATTTCTTGTTGGCTATCGAACACAGTGGATGTGAACAGTTTTTGCAGTTTGAACAATAAGAACAATGTTCTTATGTGTGTGTGTTATTGTTACAAACACAAATCTGTCAACGTCAGTTTTGACTGTGGTACGAAGGACGAGGCTTGTTTGTCCCGCTTTCTATCTGGATTCTTTAAATTCTGAATGGACATTTGGTAATTGCAACTGTTTTTGGTGTGTGACCAGGATTCACTATTATGATAGGCAATAATTATCTGTCTGTGGATGAAAGACATAATTGATTTTTATGACATTCAGGGGACCTTTAGACGTTTAGACGTTAAAACCAGTAGATTATTATGCATAGCGCTTTATAAATATAATAGTTTTTTGTAATAATACCATTAAACAACAGGAAGCCAGGCTGCTACAAATAAAAGATGACTGGTTTTCATTATGTGAATCTCACCAATATTCAGCTTTCTGGAGATTTCCCAAAGCGATATTGGTGATCCCGTTAGCAAACGGTGGAACAGCGCTGATTGATCCGGACCACAGCATAGCCTGAGGGCAGATTTCAAACCTGGTCCCAGAGTGTCTCGGCCCTGACAGACAGAGGAGACAGTGTCAATATTGAAACAGGCTAATGGGCTAATGAATGTGGAGAGTTCTGCCTAATGTTCCCAACAGAGCTCCTAGCAAAACCATTAAAGCACTTTTATATGACTAGACAGGCACAATGCAGTAACTCGATTTATGGGGTACTTTCATGGTCAATTAGGAAGGGAGAGAGAGGAGAGGGGCCTGATAGGGGAGGTTACCCTGTATGTGTGTGTGTGATATGAGCTTATTTGCTTTTCGCCTGTTTTTTGTCAATTTTGTCCTGAGCTACTTGTGATTCTGTCAGTCTGATCAGCATGTAGACACTCTGAACAACGAAACAATAAATATGCTGTCAATCAAACATCATCACGTCTGTCATGTACGAGGTGGACATAAGTAAGAGACTAATATCGGTTCAAATAGTCACCTGGGGATCCTTCAGACTGCATGTCAGACTGAATAATAAAGTTTGACATTATTTTTATGAAAGCAGAAGCTCCCTATGGAACCATCTTATCGCCTTCTTGATTACCTCTTACACAGCTGACTGCAGGTGTGACCGAATGTCCTTTCATCTTTAAAGATTTTCCAGACGACTGCCCTGGAGGGTCTCACATCATAGGACAAACATCAGACCTGCAGAGATGAAGTTGGCTACTTCAATCTCAACACAATTAGAAACACTGGATTTAAGCCAGTGAATGAATGGAGGCCTGACCTGGACCAGCGATAAAGTACGTTGGGCAGAGAATACGTTCTTCAGGACGTTCTTCAGGACGTTCTTCAGGACGTTATTCCTGTGTTTCCATTGTCGCTCGACTCATCCACTGAATCGCACCAGAGCAAACTAATTTTAGGTTTTAAAATTACCTTAAAGCTTTGTGGCCAGAGCATTGAATTTAGTACCTTGTGACACCAAAGAGCGGTGCAGCAAAATCGTTCTTTTTTTTTTGTACCATCCACTGCTGTCTGACGCTTGACTTCAGACCATGCTGGATCGCTTTTCTTGAGCAGGTCATGGCAGGGTTATATAATGTAACATCTTTCATCATTTCTGACTCCCTGTTTTTCCATCCCCTCAAAGGTCAGTGCACTTGAACTCTACGTGAAAGCTCAGCTCAGCTCGTATTTGCTTTGCCTCCACTGGCAAATCCACCAATCACAACTAAAATGAATTGAACTTTTACACATCGATGTTGGCGCTACTGGGTCCGTATGCCGTGGTCTCCCATGGTAACACAATTTCAGACAAATTGGTTCTAAAATTGGCTTGATTCTTGATCTAATAGGTGTAGTTTTGGAGGAAGAGGAACAAGACGGAGGGTTCAGACAAACCCAAACAGGTTTGTTGACTAGATAACCAGATGCTCTACAGAGTCCTTTGTACCTTCAGTTGGACATGTGAATGGATTGTGTTGTTCTTAGGTGTTAAATGGGATACAAACATTACATGTATTGTCTATCTTTTAGTGTTGTTTAGTTGTATCACTAAAGGATGGCCTTGTGTGTGTATCCATTCACCAGTGTTTTTACACAGAACGACAGAACCACCACACAGACTGATTCACGATTTGCAAGACCAAAATCACGACATCTTAAATAGTTAAAGGAAGCTAACAGGAAGCTAATAATAGCCCGAAACAAGTGTCCACTGACGGCAACCGTCCAAAAATATTGCACACTGCTCTGTGTCACACAGAGAAACACTCCACCTCTCCACTCTCTCTGTTGCATTACTGTAGTTTCCCTCAGAGAGTTGTTGCGGCAGGCTGAGTCAGTGGAGGATATTTTTATTCTTCAAAAAAAGCAAATCAGACAGTGCAGTTTCTCTCCTCTCTTTCTCATGATACACTCTCAGGAAGAGAGATTTGAATGAAAGCCCTAATGACTCAATGAACCCCGCAGTGCAACCCTGCTAGCTTGGACTAGCTCCTGTGCTGTGTGTGTTTGACTGTATAATTTTGTTGGTCTGAAAGCTGCACAGAGATGCTTGGTGTGTTGATTCTCAGTGGGAATAGTAGCACTGGCAACATATCCTCTAGTCATTTATTTGAACTTTGGTGAGAAAAATGTTTGTTGCATCTTTAACTTCGCAAACCTTGAAGCAGCACATTGGTTAAACCTTTTTTCGAAAGCCAGCAAATAAGTCTCTTCTTAAAGCGCATTTCTGTGTTTTACTGTTACATAAATTATGAAAACATTAAGTATTTAGAATATCAAACTGCAAGTTGTTATGGCAGAAAACATGAGCAGACCTCCCCCAAGAGGCAAATACTAACAAGCAGATTTCCCCTACCAGTGTCCCATCTGAAGGCAAAGTTTCATTTATTTATGAGATAACATTTTGAGTCAAGTGTTTAATTTTGTTTTGTTAAAAGGCTGAGATTTGGTTATGTGGGTTTGTGGTTCGGTGTTGTAGATTTTTGGTATTTCAGGAGATGTGATTGAGCACCCATAATTCACAATAGGCCAGGACATTTTTTTAAATCAAGTCCCAGTAGGTGAAAACTAGTTTTTATAAAGTGAAGTGAAGTGACAGCAGAAATGTTTTTCTTGCTAATGTAATGGGGTTTGGGACTTTCCGGGAATTCGTATCGTGATGATTCATTCGCTTCTTCATTGTCTAAAGTAAAGTAATTCAGAAACAAAATGAGCTCTTGAGGTTTGGGTACAAATAGAAATCCAACAGTACAGAACCCACTTACATACACTATTAAACTGTATTATTTAGCTTATAAATTAGTTTCTTGATTGATACGGACCTTTTAACAAAAATCTGAAGCTCTAACACTCATTGCCTGCAGGTGGCACAAGTGCTATTTCTTTATTTGCCTGTAGATGGTGGCAGCAACATCTGCATACGTAGGTGTAAAGTGTTGCTCGTACTGCTAATTAACTTTCTGGCAGGCGGTGCAGGTGGGCATACGTAGAAGTGGTCTGACAGTGACAGACCAGCATCCCCTTTTGCAAAATGTGAACGTGTGAGTTTGTGAAATACAAGCCAGTTCCACGAGGAGCGTTTCACCCAAGCTGAACGTCATCATGTCTTTTATGTTTGCGTCATTTATGTGTCCTCTATCAGGAACTGCACGAAGCTTTTATCAAACCACTCGGCAGGAGTGTCTCTTTACCTCTGACATTTACTCTTATTTAAGTTTGGAAGTCAATGGCTTTCCTAAAGTCAAGTGTTTTAACGTTCACATTTAGTCTGTGGCTCTCAAACCCGTGGTGTGAATGAAAGTGAACAACAGCACTCGGAGTGAAATCCACTCACTGCTTCGAGTATCTCAGCTACACTTTGGCTGATAAAAACTGTATTTACATGAGAAGAAAAACACAGACGAGATTTATTCAAACGCTTTGTTCTCTAAATTAGGTAAAACCAAGCTTTAATGATCCCTGTGGGGATGTAAAGGAGTCATTGTAGCAGAATACTGAAATGAGATACAGCAAAAACAATAGAATATACGTAAAAGAGGAGTTAATGGGGGCGATTCATTGTATCACATTAAACTGTTTCAAACATGTTAAATCGACAAGTAACATCAGCACAATGAAAAGGGAAGAAAGAATATGTATAAGTATAAGAAAAAGAAACAGGGACATTATTTATTAGTACTAAGGGCTAGTTATTTACTACAATACCAATAATTCTTCAATACCATTATTACACATATTTCTGTTTCTCTCTAAATGAATGATTTAAATTATGAAACATTTTAAGTGCATCAGTCATACAAGAACTTTGCCTCATGCAGTCTAACAGCCTTGAAATAAATCCTACCTTTTATGAGGGTTATAACATTCAGTTGTTCAAGTTCAAGCACTGAGAGTTGATATGCAGCTGTAATAGATACAGAAGAAAACAGCAAACTAATGGCTGTTATTTATTTATTATTGTAAAATAGGACTCCAAGGTGACACACTGCACTTTGTTCTTCAGATAAAAATGACAGGAAATGGTAAAAGTTCAAAGAACAAGCGCTACTAGAGAGGCACTAAAGCGTTTATGGAAAGATCCATTCATGTACAAGCTGACTGAAAGGTGTGTGTGTGTGTGTGTGTGCACATGTGTGTATGCACTGTGTTTGAGCCTGTTCATTTTTCCAGTCTGGAAAAATGCCTAATGGTGGAGGACAGGCCGTCTGACATGACAAACGACAGACAGACAGACAGACAGACAGACAGACAGACAGACAGAGTAGCTTCATTAACAGAAAGCACAACAGACAGAGGAACAGATGATTCTGCCACAGATTTCAATCCCTCCATCTCAGCCAATTAATGAAATAGCTAGGACACACACACACACACACAAATACACACAGAGAGAGAGAGCTAGAGGGACAAAGAGAGAGAGAATGGGCATAAGCCTGGTTAAGCAGTATTAAATGATTCTTCAAATTAAAAAGGCTGTACCTGCCTTGTCCTTTTAGAGCTCTCTCTCTCTCTCTCTCTCTCTCTCTCTCTCTACGTGAGTGAATAAGCTGTTAATTAATTTTATGTCCTTGTATTTAATAACCATGGACAATGAAAATAGTGTGTGTGTGTGTGTGTGTGTGTGTGTGTTTAAAGGGGAGTGAGAGGTTGAGTGAGTATGTTCTGGATGATGTCTCTGTTGTGCCAGTTTTGTCTGAGGAGAAGAAAGAGCAAATTAGTAAAAATCACACAGGTTTTCTGAAGCTTTTCTTCAATGTTCGTCACACATTCGTCTCACAGAAAAGATCAGTTTTGGTTGATTAGTTGGTTTTGGTAAAGAAGTCTACTGCTGAAACAGCTCACTTATTATTATTATTATTATTATTATTATTGAAGGGCTGCATGCTACTTCAACGTTATTATACTCTACTGTAGGACATCAAGTTGGGTTCAATCATTTAAATGATTATGATCTGTTTTTCTCTGTGCAGCCAGTACATGTGAAACCACAGAAATGTATTTACTGTAAATCAGGGTCAATTCTAAAAATGATACACTGGACTTGACTGTTTATCTTCAAAATAAGTTATGGAAAAAAAGATTTTCTATTAGGAAGGAAAATGTTTTCTATAGTTTACCATGTTAAAATGATGAGATGCTTCAGCCGTTTCACTAATAAACTGGAGGGTGAGCTGAGAAGAGATGAAGGGAAAAATAGGAGGAGAAGGAGGGAGAGAAAATGGTGAGAAAGTGAAAGAAACTAAAGTGAATGAGAAAGAGGAGCAGGTGACCTTTGCTTTGTGAATGAGGAAGGAGGGAAGCGAAATGTGTGCGATGGAGAGAAAAGAGAGGAGGGAGGAGGTGTTTATAGAGGTGAGAGGGAGGTGGAGGTGGTGGAGGAGGAGGAGGAGGAAAGGGGGGGGGCTGCTCAAAGGCATGAAAAGATAGAAAGAAGATGGAGAGGGGAGAGAGAGGGCAGTTACACAGCAGGAGAGTCTGAGTGCTCTCCTCCATCATAGACTGTTGATTAAAATTTCATTGGCTGAGGCTGGAGGTCGGAGGTGATGCTGTGTGTGTGTGTGTGTGTGTGTGTGCGCCTCCTCTCTCCGTGCACTCACTCACTCCTGTACTCTCACTCGCATTGGCTAATTATCTTTCTTTGTCTCTCGTCCTCCGTAGCTCTCTGCTTTCTGATTGGCTCTTCTCTCTCACCAGTCTGCCTCATTTCAACGTTAAAAGCTGCGATTTTGTTCCTTTTAAGTTACAACGTACTAGTCAGTCGTTTGGTTAGCATGCGCATGATGGCAACCCTCAGAAATGATTATTAACGCTGTTCATCTCCAAGATGCAATTAAGCACATCAAGTATATAAAGAGCCTTCGGTTCAGTCGCTGCTGTTGGACTGTTCGGTTGGAAGATGATTAATTATTTTCATCAAACATTTCCTTAAATTCTTTGTAAAAGAGCCTCAGATAACCCATTAAACGTTAAACCTAACCTTGTATATTAATGATAATTAATTTTAATTTTTTTAATTTAATTTTTTATTTATTTATTTTTTGGTTTAAATCAGGAAATACCTGACCAGAAAATAAGATTAAGAATTTGTGTAAACATTCGTAGCTCAGCTTACTATTTGTAGATATTTCTTTGGGCTCTGGTAACTTGTGGAGTTGTAACCCCAGACTCAGCCACGTTCAGCTTTTCCAGACTAATAACCAAAAACCAGACAGTCGCCTCGTTGTGCCATCAGGTCTCGTCTCCATTAACCTCTTTTATTGAAGCCTGCTTCTTCTTTTCAAGTCGGGCCCCGCAGGACTCTCCTCTGTTTGTGCCGCTGCTTTTTCAATTAAGGCAGCCTGAGAGGATACCGGGATACACCGACAGCACACACAGGTGTTCACACAAACACGGTGTCGCTGGAGCTGCAGCGAGTGTCGTGCAAAACTGATTGATTGGTAATGTTTTTGTCTGTTAGAGTGTGTGCTTAGTAAGGCAAACCTAGACCATGTTTTGGACGTATTGTTAGTATTCTGCAGTGTCTGTGTGCTGGGTGGTGTCATGAGGTTTGGTCAGAGCTGTGTGGGAACAGCATCTGTGTTTCTAGGCGACTATTTTGTATTAACATAACACATTTTGGAGTAAATGTTAAGAGGTCTGGATTCAAATCTGTCTTATTATTTGTGAATATTTTTAGATCACCAGGATGTACATCATGACTGAGACCAAAAGCATTCTCCAAAATAAAAATATAATTGCTAACTACTAATAAGAGGGGACGGTAAATCTTTTATATGGAGCCCATGGTAACCTCACCTTTGTATTTTATCATTAATTATCTTGGTTTTTCACCAAACAAGGTGAAGACTTATGTTGTCAGATAGTCAAAAATACAACCTCACAAGTTCAGTTTGTATTCAGCAGATGATTCATTCTGTGTGACCAGATCCAGGTTTTATCCTTTGCGTGCTTCTTTCCAAAACCAGTGCAGCTTAAAAGGATTTTCTTTGCACATGAACAGTTGTGCAGTCAGAAGAATCGCTGTACAAACCTACTAGAGATGAAACACTGATGCAAAACAGCAGAACGGTTAAGAGACTGAGCCGTTGGGCTGCAGCCTGAGTATGATGACCCGCAGTTCCCTCAACTCTGCATCATTATGTTTCTTTGTAACTGTGCATAAGCAGCTGATCAGCAGGTGGTTTAACTGAGTCACAAACCTTCCACCAGAGAAGGGAGCTGGTCAGTGATGAGAGGAGCTGCTGTAATGCCTCTGCAAAGCGGGTTTTTATTCCCATGCAGGCTCCAAATGGCAGCTTGCGTTTGTAACTTTTTTGACCAGCGTGAAAGAAGAATAGTGTCCCTGTAGCGTGGGTTTCAGTTCAAAATTGAATTGTACAATATTTATTCATAAAGAAAGATAGAAGGAAAGAAATGTATAATGAACCAGCCTACTGGATGTTGAGTGGATGAATAGGTCAAACAACACAGGACTTTCACCCTGGAGGCCGCTGTTTGTGTCCCATGTGAAACTAAAAGTCAACATTGACTTATTTTTATAACTAAGGTTATAGGAAGGTCCAGTACGCCTACATATGTTGACTTGTTAGGACCTACTAAAGGACCCCTGATGTTGGTTGGGATGTACAATTTCAGCTTCTTGCACACCAGGGACACATTTGAGAAACACACCACATCAGAGCACTGCGGTGTTAAGAGAGGTTTCTGGAAGCAGCAGCAGTGTCAGTATTGGAAGCAGGGCCAAGGCGAGATGGTCACCATCCAGCAGAATGATACTGGCTTGTTACTGCAGCTGGCTCTGGAACCACTGCAGTGCAGGCATGATGAAACTGCTGAGGTCCAGGCTGCATGAGAGCATATGTTATATGCTGTATGCTGCTGTGCTGCTCTACCACTCCTGTCCACGCTTGTATCGGGCAGGAAATCATAAAATGCTACATACACTGATATTTTAGACAATGCTGTGCTTCCAACTTGGTTTTAACACTTTGTGTCTTCATGCACAACACCATGTCCATAAAGAAATGTTTTTCCCAGTTTGGCGTGGAAGAACGTGGCAGGCCTGCAGTGCACAGAGCCCTGACTTCAACCCCACCTTTGGGGTGAACTGGAACACCGACTTCAAGCCAGACCATATCGCTCAACATCAGTGTTAATGCTCTTGTGGATGAATGGCAGCAAATCCCTGCAGCCAGGTTCCAACATCTGGTGTAAAGCCTGAACCCAGAAGAGTGGAGGCTGTT
>JAVQJD010040412.1:0-31032 GCA_036023655.1 Nannoperca australis
AGATTGTGTAAAATAGAGCAGTATGTTCAGGGGGGTTTAGGCGAAATTGCTGATTTTAGGCTCCCAACTTTGCACTTTGAGGCTCCCAGAGAAAAAAGTCTTGGTCCAAAAGATTCCAAAAAATACAGAAGGAAGGCAAACATATTTTCCTATGTTTTGATATGAAAATTATGCATGTAGACTGAAGATTGGGGAAGTTACAGCTTTTTTGAGAGAAGGGGGGTTTTAGTCGTTTTCCTGTTTAGGTTCTCCCTCCTCTGCATTTAAAGGCTCTCAGTTTAGAAGGCCCTACACTCTACCCACTATACTTCTTCTTTGACTTTCCCCACACACATACATGGGGGATTTTTGGCCGTTTTTTTGTGGATTTGTGTCAGAACCATTGGACCAATCTCTGAGAAAAGTCATAGCACACCGATCCCGATAGGGCCACACGATTTGATGTACTTTTTATCTCTCTACTGCGATCCTGATCGGGCCACACGATTTGATGTACTTTTTATCTCTCTACTGGCTACTGGCAACGGTGCAGGACTAGTAGCGTCCCAAAAATCAGCATGGAAGATGAATAATAAAAAGAAGCCCGAGCAATACTAACTGTGTGCCCGGTGCTACCGCACCTCAGGCACACCAATAATGAAATTAAACTACCATTTTGTCATGTAAAATAGAGTATAATAACGTCATGGGGAGGTTATTTGAAAAATATACTACATATACAGCATATGAACAAAAGCTGGACGAAATAACAGAAACAACTGCTTTTTAAATACAATCCAATAAAGTAATCTTTATATAAATACCAGATCTACCTTTTTTTCAAACATTTCTTTTTTATCCAAAAAGGTTTCAGTGGCTTTCCTGAAAAGAACACTTTACTTTCATACACATTCCCACCTGGAAACTGTTCAGGACGATCTGTAGGGCCCCACTGGGCATTGCAGCTGGAGCAGTTAGGGTCAGGGGCCTCGCTCAAGGGCACCACAAGCGCCGCTCTTTGAGTTTCTCCACCACAAGAGACCCACAAGTCTGCTTTTGTAGCCTTTAGTCCCTTCTGTTACTTTGTCTGACTGTCGTACAAAGTAGTTTTTCTCAAATCCCTTGCACAAAATGTTGTGTTTACTTATAGTCATTACAAGATAGAGTAGGCCTCCTTCTTGTGTACTTAGTTGACTCCCTGCTATCTCTGTTTATGTTTTATGGCAGAACAGATTAATATTGGAACTGTACATCAGCATCACCCATACAGACAGACACAGAGACAGACAAGTATGAAGGGATAAAACATGAATACACAGAGGAAAAAGAAGGAGAGCATGAAGGGGGAAGGGAGGAGACAAAATGCAGGATTTAAAGTTAATATCTGTCCTCCCTCCACAGTGCTCTAGGGTGACTACAGTACAGGCCCTGTGCTGCAGCTTGCTTTCTCTCCACTCACTCTCTATTGAAGTGCAACAGGCTGTAAGAGGCAGCTGCGAGCTTGCAGGAGGTGCGTGTGCCTGTTTGTCTGTGGCTTAAAGCAGTAACACACCTGAGTACTTCAATAACACCACTGTTGGGCCCCTGTTTGTGAAGCGGGATCACAAGAGTACAGATCAAGTCTGAGCAAAAGCTTCAGACGGCCTCACATCTAAGTCAGATGTGGTGGGAAAAGAAAGGTAAAGCTGGGTGGCTCATCTGTTGAAGGGGAAATCAAAGGGTTGTGAGTTTTGTCTTATATGTTAAAACCAAATCACCAGGATGCCAAAAAATTGGATTTGTCAAATACCTTTTTAATATATAATGATTTGTTTTTAATGTGTTTTGATTTAGAATATAGGACTCGCATATCTGTGTTCTAAATATGAAACTACAGCCAGTCTATTATTTTTACAAAAATAAATGGTATATAGCGGGATCATTTGTGGGAATTAGAGATGCTAATTGTTATCTTTGGACACATGCTGCATTCATGTCATATCATTCAAACCATAATTACAAGCAGCAGAGATGGGAAATCTGAGAGATTTGGGAACTTCTAAACAGCAACAATATCTCACACTTGGTGAAAAGAACTACGCATGTCCACAAAATGTTAGCAGAAAATCCACCACTGCTGGCAAATAAAAGTACATTAAAAGAACAAAGCTAAATAATACCCAATATTAACACTGTATCTGGTTTTACTTAAGGATACTAAAATACATAACTCGTAATTTTAATAAGATTAAAATGACTTGTTCCAGGCTAGTTGTTTTCCCCTGTCTTAATGCTAAGCTACGCTAACTGTGTGACTGTGTAGTTTCATATTTAATATAGAAATACACAAAAAATGTTGAACTATTGCTTTAAATATATTTGCTCTAGTGTTTAAGTGATGTGCTTGTAGAATGTGGAGTATTGTTGGTGTGCAATGGCCTCTGGATTGAAATTCACTGTGTGTCTTTATTGCCTAGTAATCTGGCTTTTTTTTAAGGACAACACTAAAATGTACACACTTACACAAAGACACAGTCAAAGACAGAAAGAGAGACAGACGGAGAAAAAAATGCCCCCCCGAGGTGCAAAAGCAGAACTCTTGCTTTCTGTTGTTAGGAGACTTTTCCCCCCTGAAACACTACTCTCTCTCCCCCTCAATGTCCCCTCCCCTCACTCTGTCCCTCTGTTCCAAGTTGTTTAATGCTTTTACGCTCTAACAGTAGTCAGCAATCAGTATGTGTGAGTGTGTCTTTGATCCGCTCAGGTGGCGGAGACCCAGCAGACTTTGCTCAGACATGTTCAATCGCCGTTTCTCCTCCACTCTCTCATGGAGTCACTAGATGTTAGAAGTTCTTACAGCTTTGATCCTTTTACAGGAATTCTGGCCCCAGTTCAGTAATCTCAGGCTCAGCTGCACATCTGATGACTTCTTGCTGCACTCTTCCTATGATTTAATGTTTTTAAGTCTTTTGGAGCATGTCCAAGTCAAGTCAGAAGCCTTTTAAGGCAAAGTACAAGTCTATAAGAACGTAAGAGAAGTCAAAATGTAAGAAAAATATCAGTTTTTGCTTTTTGTCCTGTGTTTAAGTTTAAGTGTAATTATAATCTGCCAAGTAAAGAAATTGGCAACTATGTCCCATGACTGTACTTTATGTTTGGGGCATATAGATTGTATATAGATTTTGATTGTCATCATACTTGCTTACAACAAAACATAGGCTTGCTAAAAAACAAAAGAGAAAAACTGAAGAAAAAAGAAAGCAGATTCTCAAAGCAGTTAAAAGCAGTCCAAGTCAAGTTAAAACCTAATTTCTGTGACTTAAGCCCAACTCAAGTCCAACTCACATGTCCGACATTTCTGTGTATTCATTTATCATTATCACTATTATTATTAGATTTAAAGCACTTATCAAAACAAAGTAACAGAGTGCTTCACATAAAACAATAAAAACCATGGAACGGAAATATTATACAAAGGAAATATGAAAAATAAGGAAAAAGGCCTGGAGACTGAAGCACAATGGAACCAAAATAGCTCCACTTACATACTCAAATAGTGTCCTGTACTGTTGATGCAATAGGTCATGAATTTGTTTTTTCTCTCTTTTGTTTAAACCTGCCCTCTGAGTTCAGTGGCTTCCCCTCATCTTCCCCAGTCCTCCGTCCACC
This sequence comes from Nannoperca australis, assembly GCA_036023655.1. NCBI lineage: Eukaryota > Metazoa > Chordata > Actinopteri > Centrarchiformes > Percichthyidae > Nannoperca > Nannoperca australis. Next base: position 3,628 of record JAVQJD010040412.1, read on the forward strand.
CATCCCTCCATCTCGCCCTCAAAACACACCTTGTTTATGTTACAACTTTTTAAAGGTTGCCCTCTCTTTTACAGGAAAGCCTGCACACACTCTACGCACACACATCCTTGCCGCAAAGTGTGGAAGGTGTGTGTGTGTTTGTGTTTGGGGGTTGCTATTTGTGTTAACTCACTGCTGGCATATGTGTGTGTGTCTCAGGACAAAGACATAGAAGGAGAGGAAGAGGAGGAGGAAGCTGTCACTGCAGTATCCAAGGTAAACAGCACAACTTTACAGCTATTTGGACGTAACACAGACACAAACACACTGTTTGCTTCCAAACTCATACACTGACAATTACCCCCCAAAAGATGCACTCATCCAACATGTTCTTATCTTCTTACACATTGACTGGACGCGGATGTGCACATCCTCGAGTCAATCTTATATCACCAAAAACGTCTATATCCTTTAATTACCCCAATGACTACAGAGTGTTTCACTGTGCAGCTAAAGAAAGGGGGGTCAGTGGACTGCTGAGGCTGCAGTGTTTATCTGTAAATACACCAGCCTTCAGCTGTCATCCCCTGCTTTATCTTTAGCCTTATCACTGGAAAATTGTCTTGTTTGTTGTTATGGCGCATGTGTGTCCACTTGTAATGTTATCTTTATCCTGACACTCACAGTTTGGAAATGTCGAGTGTAGTGAAGTGTAAAGACTTAACGGATAGTTCTGGTTTATTACATCTCGGGGTCTCATATTTTGTAGTTCTGACCATGATTTTTATCAGTAATAATAACATGATAATAAATTGTATCTTGTTCGCACGAATTAACCAAAACGTGGTAACGAATTGTATCTTGTGCACGGAATAGCATTTTGAGTGCTCAATGTAGTAAAACGTGGTCTCGATATATATCTATATTTTTTCTCTCTATGGCCACTTCAGGGCTCTGTACTTTCCGTAATTGTGTGCTCACAGTTTTCGTGTGTACTGAGGGATTATTACACTTTCAGTGTTACCCACTAATGAAGTGGTTTTGATGATCTGGCAAAACTGTTTGACTGCCCATGTTGTTGTACAGTGTTGCTCTTAAAGGGCAATATATTAGCAAGCTGTTAGTAAAGAGTAAAATATATCATGGAATATGGTTGACACATGATACACTGTTTGATGAAATAGTTTTAAAATTACATTTCACTAAAACATCCCAATATACCTCAAATTACAAAAATATTATTTAGTGTAATTGGATATTCCCCACTCAATCTGAACTGCATGACTGTACTTACATTTCAAGTGTTTTCCAGTGGAACAGTTAAGCTTAATGTATAATTTATGGCATTTATATTATAGCATGTGATGCTGCAGTGACTTTGCGTTAACATAGGCTTTTGATTGGACAGTGCTAAGCATATTTCCTGGCAACCATTTTACACATGACTTAAGTCTTAACCAGCTAAGGCATTAATCAAGTTTTAAAGGTGCAACCTGACTGAGTAAATCACCATTATGAAACTAATAATTACTAATTTAGGAGGTACTTCACACACACACTTAGTGATGGATTTACGAGTAGGTGCGGGAACCCAATTCCAAATTTGCTAAACCATAAACAGCTGACTGTTGAGTGTTTAATACTCAACACAGATGAGTGCCAGAATAAGATCTAATGTCTTTTAGATCCTGTAAATTTTTAGCTAACAGTTTGAATTATACAGTGAGTTCGGTGGATAAATATGTTATGCCATCCTCTCTTTTAACTTTGTATTTGGTTTAATAAAGTGGGTTTGAGGACAAGTGGCCTTTGTATGTGCAGGCAACTTTATCTGCAGCTGTGCCCACCGTGTGTGTGTGTGTGTGTGTGTGAGAGTGAGATTATGTGCTGTGTTGTTGTTCATGAGAGATATGTGATATCTTCTGATCTGTACTGACAACAGGTCTTTACTCAAAGGTGTGGTCGTGTCTAAACTCCTCTGACCGTGTAAAGCTCACATCTTTGAACTCTGGTTGCCTTCCTACTGTATGTAAAGCTACTGTGGGTGACTAAGCTCACAGGACATTTTTCATGACCTGTCCTGTTTTCGAGTAGAGGGGTAGTTGGGCTGGAGAAGGGAAGGAAACGCAGCATTCTTTCGAGGAGCTGGGCCTTTTAGACAGGAACAATCACCGTGGAAGAAAAACAAGGCTGAAAATAGCCACAGACTGCCCTGACACTGTGGAAGGCTTCAATTCTTCCATCGTCTGTGCTCTTATTAGGACACAAAAGTAGACACGGAGACCTGGAAGCTGAAGTTACCTTTCACTGTAAAAGCCTGATTCCATTTATAGATGGAGGCAGTTTCATTTTACAGTGCTGTATACCATTTTTCAAAATAAAATTTATCAAGCTGTACTTGAAAAACATTTTGACTTTGAAAAACCTATATTTCACTGGCAGATATCCACATCTGTGCCATGATTCACTTCTATGTCACTGGTCAAACAGGCACACTTCTCTGATTTTGAAATGAAACTCAAGAAATTTATAGTAAACCATTTAACAGTGCTTATGCAGTATATTTAACAGTGCTGAAACAATAAGTCAGTTAAGTGATGAGTCAATTAGTTGATAAGCAAATTCATTTGCAAACAATTTTTTGTCATAGTAATTTACTCTTACTGAGAATAAATTGAGAAAATGCATTTCTAACATTAACCATTGTTTTTAAACTTTGGGTTTTGTACAGATTAAATAAAGTAAGTTAATACATTACATTTAGGCATTTAGCAGACGCTTTTATCCAAAGCGACTTCCAAATAAGAGCTTTACATAAAGTGCATAGAACCATGATTGAAAACAACAAGATGTCTCATCAGACTTGTAAGGGCTGGTAATGAATCACAAGTGCTATAAGTAAGTACATCGCTGCCAATGGCAGAATCAAAAGAGTATTAAATCTAAGAACAGATTATCTTTGTACATTATTAAATACAATACACTCAAGCTAGAAATACCATTCCACTATAGTATTGTGCAATATACTATACTTTGTAGAAACATTGTGTCATTTAAGTGGTGTTGTATTACCGGAACAAATGAGTCTTAAGTCTTTAATGAGTCGTAAGTCTTGATATTTATTCTGCAGGCCTATAAGAACTATATAGAGGTGCATGGAGAGGAGCCACCACTGCCTGGTATTGACCTTTCCCACAATCAACTGTTCTTCTTAAACTTTGCTCAGGTAATTGAGGGAAAATGATGGATGGATAGATGAATGGATCATAAATAATGGATTGATGGATTACAGTGATTGATGAATGATGGATAGATAAGTGGATGGATGGATGGATAGATGGATGGCTTATTGGGTGGCTGGATGATGATGGGTGGATTGTTGAGTGTATGGATGGACTATTGGGTGAATGAAGGATGGATGAATAGATGGATGGCTAGATGGACCATTGGATGGATGAATAAATTGGAAACAGCACAAATATTTAAAGTATATTACGCATAATGCAGTACATCCTAATTTCTTTTCCAGGTGTGGTGTGGAACACACCGACCAGAGCAAGCTGTCAATTCCATTAAAGTAGATGTACACAGTCCAGGAAAATTCAGGTAAATTCTAACCGACAGTGTTTCCGTTGCATCAGTCAGCCATGAATAGGGGATAAGGGCAGGAAACCAGTTGCAATAGAAGCTAACATTTTAAAATGTTGAAAAAAAAGACATGTCAATTTCAATTTCAAGTAACCTTTTAATCTAATCTCCTCTGTATGGGATGCAGGGTACTGGGCTCCCTTCAGAATTTTCCAGAATTTGCCAAAGCATTCAACTGCAACAAGAGCAGCTCCATGGTCCCTGACAACATCTGCCGTGTGTGGTGATCCACAGACCTCTGGGATGGGGACTGTTCTGATGTTGGTGGTCCCTGTCCCTCTACAGTACCTCTCCCCACTGACTGTTGGAGCACTCATGGGGGGCTAAAGGGAAGTGGAAGCTCCCCTTAGCTCTTTACTGGATGGACCAGGGCTGGTGGACCGACACTGCAGTATGCCTTCCTCTGAGGAAAACAATGGACTGTACCCTCACGGACAGATAGAGCACTGTCTCTCCAAATCTGATACTGTAGTTCATTCAATCAGCCTATTTATTCTGCTACTCACTGGATACAATCACTCCTTGTGTTTTTATTTTTCCTCTCTCAATTTTCATCTTATTTTACTCATCATTTCTGAGTCAATGTGTATGTGAGTGTGAGTGTGTGCTTCAGTCAAAATACTGTAGTCAGCAAGAGAGGGGAAGACAGACAAATGTGCTCAAACCCACTGGCATATGAATACACCACACACCCACTCACACAATACACATGTAACAGGGCTGAACCACTGTACTGTATGTGGGACTGAGTAGTATGCCTCTCATAAAACCTCAGCTGGTTTCAGCCTTCATCTACATGCTGATACACTCTACTTTGTACTCGTAATGTACTCTCTGTTAATACATAGAATTAGATTAGGTAAATTATTACAGAAAATCTGAATTTATTTTGTTGAATAGACCAGTAAATATTTAACCGTAATCGCATATTACACAATAGCGTTCTATATTTAATGTTAATGACTTAACTGCAGTTGACAGGTGGTGGCTGTTTATTAGCAGTGTGTCATATAAACCAAAATGAAGTTTTCGCCTTTAAGATGACAGCTGATCATGAATCATTGAGCTGACAATCGACAGACACCACCCTTTTTATAAGTTCACTAAGCCTCATGTGTGTTTCTGTGTGTATGTACAGGATGTCTCTATGTGTCTTTGAAAGTCATTATGATCGCTGCCTACTGTTTGTAACGCAAACTGGTATGCCTTACATGATCTGTTGTGCCAGAGTGTGTATGTGTATTTGCGGGAGAACAAAGTATAAGAAAATGCAACACCAAAGGAATAGTTTGACTTTTTCTCAAATATGCTTATTTTTGCTTTCTTGACGAGAGATAAATGACAAGATCGATACCACTCTCATGTCTGTACACTACAGCCAGCAGCAAGTTAGCTTAGCTTAGCATAAAGACTGAAAACAGCAAGCCTGGCTCTGTCCAAAGGTAAAAACAAAAGTCGACCAGCACCTCTGAAGCTCACTAATTACTACTTTACTTCTTGTTTGTTAAATCAGTACAAACATTTTGTAAAAACAACAAGTTGTGATTTTACATTGCATTATGTGCATGGTGTTTTTTGGCCAGTAACCATGACTTTCTGGGGTCTTTGCGAGGCCACCCAAAGGTGATGACAAGACTTAAAGACTTGGATTCTTTGCTCCTCCATTTCCTATAGAATAAACAAACAAAATATAACATGTTTATTTGCTTAAAATGAGCTGGTAGTCAGATTTGTTTAACCTTTGGACAGAGCCAGGCTACTTGTTTTCCCCTGTTTCCAGCCATTATGCTTAGCTAAGTTAACCTTCTCCTGGCTATAGCTTTATATTCAACACTGATATGAGAGTGGTATCAATATTCTCAACTAACCCTTGGCAAGAAAGTGAATTAGTGTATTGCACAATATGTTAAACTATTGCTTTAAGAAAGGCATAGTGATATTTCAGTTTGATGTTGGTTTAATTACATAAAGTGTGGCATATTACCCATCTTTTTTTACTTTTTTTTAATACACATTGAAGCAGAAGTCAATTGACAGATGATATAATTAAGCTTTTGAAGAAATGTTGGCTAAATCTTTGTTGGAACCTAATTAACTTTTCAAAAGTGCATGCATTTTTCTGAATGCAGAACTCATTGGATCCCAGTTTAGGGTTCATCATTTTGTATGCCTTTATTTTCTTTGTTAAAATGTAACTGAGGCTGTGTGGTTGTTAATTGTGGAATTTTTGCCTTTGCCTTTTATATAGAAATTAGTGCAATGAATGACGCGCAATGATCATGTAGACCACTTCTTCAGATTGTATACAACACCCTCCTTGTACAACCTTTATACATTGTTGTTTCCCTGTGGTTTATTGTGCAAGCTTTCTGTCTCTGTCACTGTCGCTCACTCCCTCAGGCTTTCTTTCTTTCTTTCTTTTTTTCTGCCTCTCTCTCTCTCACACACACACACACACACACAAACACTCCACCTGTAGAAAGACAGATATACCTCAGTTGCCTGTATTTAGATACTTTATAATAATGACTGATAATCATCTTGAGGAGCATTTTTTTCTTTCAAAATAAATCTTTAAATAACATGCTGAGCCTGCAGGCGAGTTGTCCTTCAAAGTTTGTGTGTATATTTGTGTGTGCATGTGCAAGCTCTTAAATCGAATATGAAGAAATGGTATATTACATCTTAAGCATTGGTGTTTTTTTTTTTTTATTTTGTATTTAAAATGTGCACTGCATAGCTGCATATTGGTCCTGATGACTTGACTTGTCAAGTTTGTTACATAATAGAAATCTTGTAGAAATGTTCTACATCAAATTCTGCAGCAGTTTCCATTTACTCTTCACCTAGAGTGCAGCCGGAGATGTTCTTAAAGAAGGTTAAACTATAGAGAGATATTCCTACATTCTGTTTAAATCCTACAGCATTATTGACATGAGGGGCGTATTAGGAATATTGGGGTTTAGTTTAATTTAGTAATTTCCACAGAGACAGGAAAAAAAAACCATTAAGTTAATTTAAATGCAGCATTAGCCCAAACTCGTTCCCCTCTAATTGGACCTACGATATAAACATTGGGGTAATATGTAAAGTTAATCAAAGGCATGATGCAAACAAATGAATGTGCCATATCTTTATGGCTGCTCCCAAGCTGCCTACTGGTAAATATACCCCGGGCTGCAATGAACCAGCAAGCACATTTCCTGGCACCTGGGATGGCTTTTACCCAGACTGAAACTGGAGAGGCAAACAATCTGAAGAAAGAAGAAACACTTCAAAAAGTTCCAGGGTTAAAGAGAATTATAACACAGGATGTATAGGACAGGGGTGCAAAGTAAAAGCACCAGAAATATGGCCGAACTTTGAAGTCAAATGTCAAAGAAATCTTGAGGAATGGGGGAGTGTAACATGGGCCAGAACCAACACACACTCGTGCGAAAACACAAAAGTAAATGAGTTATGACTTATTGATCAAAAAGAAAAGTACAAGTCTAACCTTTCCCTCTTCTTTTTGTCACACAAAAGAAAAGTTGGAAAGTTCATGACCTGTATTTTACTATTTATTGCTTCATCTTTAAAAACTTTTTTACCACAATTTATTTATTTCAACTTACAACGAAACATCTCCAATATAAATACTCTACTTCTCAAACAGCATTTTCCTTCTGCAGAGGCAGATAGATTGGCTTTGAAAATACCGACTGCATTTCTTACACCTTTTCCAAATTAATTAATTTGGTTACGTATTCTTCTTACTTATTTCACGTAGGGTCAAAGTATAAAAACAAGCCTGCATGGTTGTGTGTGAATTTATTTCCACGTCTCTGAGACTCATTCAAGCATTGTTTTCAACTGAATATCAGTTGCAATTGCTTATTTACTGCCTGGCTTCCCCTTTTGCTCTCGCAAGCTGGTAGCACTTTGGCAAATAACTGAAGGTTCACACCACCCACTTTCCTCGTGCTCTCACCCTCCCTGTCATTAGCAGCTATGCTTGCTAACATCACAGCTAACATTACAACACCTCAGCATGTTCTTGGGAGGCTGAACAGAGTGTTTTGCACTTGGTAAACCTCAGACGGCTGAGGTTTACACTGAACTTGGCTATTTGGAGCTTTAAAACTTAATATAAATAAGAAACATGACTTGATTGAAATATATCTGTCACTGGATAAAACATAATTAACAGCTTTGCACTTTAACCTTTTGATCTTGGAGTCAGTTTTTATAAAGTCACTCATGCTGGACCTTCTTTAGTTTTTTCTCTCAATACAATATCTCTCTGTTGCCCGCTAGTCATAAAAACTCAGCTTTCCTTCATGTGCCCTTTGGGCGACCCTAACAGTAGGTCCAGTGTGGTATGTGTGCGTGTGTGTGTGTGTGTGGTGGGGGCATGCGTCCTCTGGAATGCCTGACAGTGTGTGGTGACTGAGATGTATGAAAGGGGAGCACAACACAAATGTGTGCACACACAAACCACATGCACACCTTAAAGAACACTTGCACAAAAGCACACATTTGCACACACACAAGCACGTAGAAATTATGTATTAGGATCTTAAGTTTCAGGTAGGTAATTAGAGTGGGTACTGTTCTATTGCACACTTGATTTGAAATGAGCTCATATTGTGAAGTGCACTCTCAGTGCTCTCATTATTAAAGGCCACTGATAACCACCCATTCTGATTTTAAAGATGCAGGATTTTCTGTAGAAGGTTTATATTGCCACGGCTTTAATACACACATAATAATATTATTATAAAAAAATAAGTGACACACTGTACACCTAGTGGTATGCCTGTCAGATGTGACATACTACAAATCTTTATATAATCACAAGCAACACAGTGAGCCTCAAATAATCAATATTTACACAAAAAATGCTGACATTTAACTGTGAATATAAAGACAGTGAAGCAAAATCTTCAGGAAAATAAACACAACAGTCATGGCTAATGATGAACCATTTTAATATGTTTCCCATTAATTGCCAACATGTCAGTGTCAAACGTTTCGCTATATTTATCTCAGAATATATCTCCTGTTTGAGCCTTCACAAAGGTATATGTGCACACTCTATAATTAATGTAAAACAGTGACATCCTGTGGTTGTTCAAAATATCTGTTTTGTTCAGCTGCGACTGTGGTGATGGAGTCACTATAAATTCAATCAAAAATGTATTACATTATTTTAAGGATTACAGTTTTGTTCGTTAAAATCATAAACAATCATAAACAATTTGTTGATTTCTGCATTGGATCACATTTTTTCCTTCACTGCATGTTTACTTGCTCTAATACACTTCAAGACACAGGTAGTGGGACTGACAGCTCACTGAACCATTTGCATAATTTAGCAATTACAGTTTTTATCTAAGAAGAATGAATTTATGGTATTACAGAGACTGTCGGCATTAAAGTAACCATTGATCCTCTTTTAGAAGCAGACAGGTGAGAGATCAGTTTCATTAGTTTTACATCGTACAGTCAGTGACACTGTAGACTATGCACTTCTGAATAACTGCTTCAAGTTCGGGACCAGCGTGAAGGTCACAGTACTTAATTGGTTTAGCTGATATAACACATTTTCTGTCAAAATGAGAAATGCCACTTCTTTGACATGCAGTACACTGTGCGGCTTCTCTAGGTTACAGGCTTCATTTTGCTTTCAATCCCGATGCTCTTGTTAGGCTAAATAATCCATATGCGCAGTAGTTTAGTAGTTTCTTGTATCGTTACACACTGTTGATGCCAAAATACAGTTGTCTTAAATGATGAGTCACTCTTAAAGAAGTTTATAGAGGCATAAACCTGCAGATGTTTAGAAAAAGTCTGCTTTTTAAAGAGAGACATGCAACCATACCACTTTAATTTAACAAAGTCTGTTGTACTAATCTGCTGACATCTGGACTGGTTGTAATTCTGCAGTATTATTTATTCTTTTAAAGCAGGGAAGAGCATCAGATTCACACGCAGGGCACTTTTTCACATCCCAAAAAACAGTTTAAGACCAAATTAGACCTGGCATTGCGCTCAGCACTCATGGGTTTCAAAACAAAACTGCCTCAGCCCATTAGCCTCATCTTAGGATGGAACATCTGTCACCTTTGGGTCCTAATCACGTATTTTGCATATTTTCAGCAAACCAGAGCATTCCACCGTTCCACTTTTGAAAGCAGTTCGGCAATAAACATGAAATGTAAATAGTACACACACAGAGTTAATGTACCACACCTGGAAGACATTTTATTACACAGCACCATGTTGACCTATTTGAGGGCACAAATGCCAAACTGAGGCTGGCTGCGAGGGTTAGGGTTGTTTGTGTGTGTGTGTGTGTGTGTGGCCGTGAGAGGTACTGTTTTGCTGCTATTGAAGTAAACAGATTAGGCACATCAACAGCCTAAACACATAATTATTATACCAGTTACAAACCTGAGGCTAATAGTAGTGTGTGTTTTTAATACAAGCTTGTATGTGCATGTTAGCATGTTTACCTGCATGAATATGCGTGTGGAAATGTTTGTTGCATCACACATGTTTCCACTAACCGTTTTGCATTGATGTGGTATAGAAAGTTTCCATCTCAGCCTCATTACACTGTTGGACTGATGGTTGCATCTGGTGCATATGTTCAACATGACACCATGTGTACAGGCTTATTTGGCCTGTGCAGGCTCATAAGGCTTACACTTCCTGCTTACTGGAAAGTGAATGCGGCACAACCTGCAGTCACAACCAGACAATCTAATTCCCTGTTATTAAATGCAGACTTCAAAATGCTACTTAAAGCTGACAGCGCTACTATTACAGATTTGGAGGCTCAGCTGTAATGGCAAGTTATGAGCTGACATGTCGGGCAAGCATTAGTTCGATTGCTTCTAGCTGAAATCCAAATACTGGCTGAATATTTTTGCAGGTTGTATTTAATTTAGCTTTAATCTTGAGTTCAGCAATGTGCCGAAAGTAAAAGAGTTCATCAAGTGCTTGCATTTGATAAAGCTAATTTTGAGCAAAAAATCCCCATGCGCAGTCACTGCACATAACAATCAAAAGTAAACTAAAGTGCAGCCCCACACCCAATTTTCTTTCCATTGTTTTCCTCTTCACATCCTATGAGAGTGTGAGACTACTCAAAATATAAAAAGAAAGACTTGTGGTAGCCATGGCAACGACATTGCCAGTCCCAACACTCAATATTTTTGATGCCCAGTAGTTTGACATGAATACACACACACATGCACACACACACACACACACACACATGCACACACACACACACACACACACACACACACACACACACACACATACAGTCAGTTATATCCATTCCTCATTTTACTACCTCTTAGTTACAAAATGTTGTCTGTTTTTTCTACTTAAGCTCTGAAGAGTGCAACAGCTTGAATACACAAAAACTTCTGACAGTGTTCACAGAAAAAGCTAAGTGTTCTCATTAGGACTATCTATTTGAGAGAAGAGAGTTATAATTCACAATGTAGAGAAGATTATATAAATCGAAGGGGAGAAAATCACAGAAATAGGTTTATTTTATTAATTTATAACTGGACAGACAATTATTCATGCCAAAGGAAACTTTCTTCAGAGCTAAAAATCTTTACCACTGGACCATGGCAGAGATCCATTGCTCACTTTGAAACCAGCATTTCCACATGTTTGAAAATGGCTGAGAGTTTGTATGTAATTGTATATCAAGACATAATGAGGATCTTTTCTTGCCTGTGTCCCCCTGGAAGGAGAATTAATTTCTGGGATGAATTCAATTTTTTTCTCGCACACCTCTTTTCTGCCGAAGAAAGAAAATCAAAATCCATTAGTAGAATAAATACACAGGCTGATGCTACAGTCTAGCTGGTACATTTTTGAATAACGAGCAGTATTTACTTGCTTTTATTCAAAGTATTCAGTGATTGAATGGAGCATGCCAATTACAGTGGAGTGTACATGTAGCTTAGCAAAATGTTTTGCCTCATAAAATTAAACTGGTCTGTTATCTGAGGTACTTTGTGCTTTCATTTTAGGACTTTCTTCACCAATACTTATGCAATGAACCTTAAACAAACAAAACAACAACACAATCATAAATAACTCCTAATCACTCATTTAGGCACATACAGACACAGCTTTAAAGATGGAGGACACACCTACTGTACTGTTCATACACTGATACATGTATGTACAAGCATAGCATGTACTGTAAAGATGGAAGCATGTACCCAAGCAAAAATGAAGACAAAGTAGACAACAGCTGTGCAGCCAGCAATCCATCCCACGATCAGCAGAATAGGGAAGAGATTTTGGGACAAAGCTGTTGGACCCACATCTAGAGAGACAAATAGAAACATACTGTTGGGAGGGTGTGGAAAGATTTATTCACACAAACTTTTTGCCTCAATCTTCTGAGTGGAATGTGGGTTTCTTACCTCTCTTGGACATGGCACCTCTCTCTGCTCTAATCTTCTTTTTGTGATGGGTGCAACGCCATGGGTGCTGTGAAGAGTTGACATTGGCATCCGGCAGGGCAGGGTGGAATAAATCTGGTGGACTTGAAATTAAATCCATTCTTAGCCCTTCCTTGGTCCCAATCTAACTTGCCAGCCTGTTCAGCTCTCATCAACGTTCACAAAAAGCATTATATTAGGCTACTGACAGAAATGTACAACTTACTCATCTTTTGGAGGTGAGGCCATTCCTGTCTCACCCTTTTCTCTGTGGACCTGGTCCCAGCTGTGCCAGGCGCTGGGCTCCTCTTCCTGTAGCCTATCCCCCTTGAGAAGCTGCTGCAGCTGGGGCTAGCAACTCTGTCTCTAGAGGGTATACTGGGTCTTCCTCAGTTAGGTTAATACTATAAGTCAATATCTGAGCTATGGAAAAACAAATAAAACTTTCACTTTCTTTAACTTACTTTCTTCATAGTGGAAGTGTCTTTGATGTGTCTGTATTTAAGCAAGATCTTGTCTAGTAGTTAGGTAGCCTACTTAGAGTAAAACCATGCACAGCGTTTCCTTTTTTGCTTTGTAGGATACATCTGAAGCTTAGCTTAGCTTAATTAAGCTTGCTAAGACAGGGGGACACAGCCAGCCTCTTTTCGACAATAACAAAGCCCGCCTGCTAGCACCTCTGATTTAACATGTTGTATCTGTTTATCTAATCAGTACAAAAACCAGTGTAAGTGTCAACACATCAAGGAGTTACTTGTAGGACTATGTCTTGGCCGGGAGCTGTGACTTCCTGGAGTCTCCTCTGGTTGCATTGAAACCAGGAATAAAACCGCAACTTGTTTTTACACTTTGGTTTATGCGTAGATTAAACAAATGACATATAGCATGTTAATTAGTGAGCTTTAGAGGTGATAGAGGCAGATTTTATTACCTTACGACAAAGACTGTTAGCCCCATTTTCAGTCCGGCTGCTCGCTGTAGCCTTATACTGTATTAAAGGTTCATATTGAACGATACAAGATATGAGAGTGGTATCATCCTTCTCGTCTTACTCTTGGCAAGAAAGCGAATAAGAGTTTTTCTCAAAATGTTAACTACAACTATTCATTATATACATATATATATATATATATATATTTTTATATAAAGTATTCCTTTAGAGGCTTGAGAGATGGCAGACAGATGAAGAGGAGAGTAGAAGAAAGGAGAAGAAAGGTGCTGTAAACACTGGAGACTATTTAAGGACCTACAAAGGCTAAAGGAGAAGTGTACTGGAAGAGGGGGATCAGGTGATCTAGAAAGTGTAGAGGAAAAATAAGGGGAAGGGAAGAAAGAGGAAACCGAAAAGAGAGGACACTCATGGTGTAATTGGATGAACACTTGTCGCTGACAGGGCCTGCTCCTGGAAATGACAGCTCTCTCTTTCTCCCTCTATCCTCTTTCATCTTTAATAGGCCACTCCAATCTATTTGTACGTCTATTCAAGAACACTCACATGCCCACATATAGCCCATCATCAGTTTGGTGAGATTAGGGAGATGTGAGGTCAAATTGCATAATTACATGGAATTACCCAACCCCTGCTATCATGGAAGAGTTGGATTGTTGATGACCTTCAATGATTCAACATTTCGTCAGGTGTTTTGTATGATCCTTCAAAATAAGTGCAACAAAGAGAGAAAGAGGTTGTTGCCTATGCCATAAGCTACAATATCTTCTCCTAAGATAATAGAAATAAAAATTGCATCATCTATTTTGAAACTGTTATCCCAGGTGATCTAAATGAACACATTTGGGTTTTGCTGCATTACTGTGTTAACTCCAAATGACTGTATCCTCTGTTCTCCCTCTTAAATAGCAAACAAATTTTCTCCTCCTGCTAAGCCACAGTCTGATTTCCCTCCCATGTGGCAGTGATTTTGGTGTATCCAATGCATCGTCTCCTTATTCTTTCCTTTGGTGTTGTGGGAGATGACCCACAGCCACAGTTGCTCGAAGTAAGTATCCATTACTGAGTTGAGGTATGCGTTTGTGTTTTGCACAAAAACCAAGACGACACCTAATTTGCTAAAGGTGTTAAAGGTGTTAAACTGTTAGACAGCCTTTGATTCAAAGGTCACATATGATCTCCCCAGGATGTTGTGTATATATACATATTTAAAAAAAACAATTACATTTCTGACTCTTGGTTCATTCATCACTTTTATTTAGCTTTATTTGCATGCTGTGTCTCAAGTGTTAACTAATCAATGCTCAATATACTTTGTCCTTTATGGCTTCCGTCTTCTCAGAGATGCATATCTGTGCTCTGCTCCTCTGCGGCCTCGCTGGGATGAACCAGGGGCTTTATGGAGAAAAGCCTTGGCAGCTGATGGTAAGTCTATTCCAGGTTTTATCAGGCAGGAGTTTAGTGATCGGGGGCCAAATCCCTGTTTGTGTGAAGGCAGCACAGCCTGAGTTGGGATTTTTTGAGTGCAAAGGTTAATGCTTCCTGTGAAATGTAAGAATTTGAAGAATTAAATATTTTCTTGAACATGTAGCTGAACAAACATCATAATTCTTGATTTCTTTCCTGCTATTATTTTCCTGTGCCTCACCTGCTGCAGTTTTAACGAGCAAACGTATTGCTGCCTTCAGGCCATGATCTTTGCGGTGGAAGAAATTAGCAATAACCCAGACCTCCTGCCCAACTTCACCTTTGGCTATCTGGCAGCTGCTACTTGCCTAGCAGAGAGCACCACTCTGTTAGCAGCCATGGCTATGGTAACTGGACAGAAAGATCATTTGGCAAACTGACAATGTGGATCTGTGCCTACAGTGCCAGTTACTGATGGTGATGGACGCACTTTAGCCTCCATTGTTGTGGCAAACACCCTTGGGGTGTTTGAGATGCCCATGGTGAGGATAATTGATGTGTCGCAAACATGATAATGATAACACTGCTGCCTCAGAAGTAGAAGCTCAAACGCCATTAGGTCTAACGTCAGCTGTCTGTGTTCAGTTTGCAAGTTGTCTCTGTTTTTAGGTGGGTTTCCTCTGGCTCCTCCTGTTTTCCTACAAACCAAAGACCTGACTGTGCTTTGTCTATCATGCAGTGATTCTAAAAGTACTGCAATGCCTAATTTTGAAAGTGTCACTACATGTCCCCCCTCTCTTTTCTCCTCATGCTCTATCTACCATTTTCACATTTTCTTGCCATCTGCAATTCTCTCTTTGATATCTCTTTTTGTCATTCCAAGAACTATTTGTTGTGTCATGGTCTGGGATTGTTTTCTGTCTTGTCTCTGTTTTTCCCTTCCCCCCTTGTTGTCTGGGTCGGCGTGACATGGCTGAGCTCCTCACACACACCTGGCTGCCTGACCTGATTACACACACCTGCCTTCTATCAACTTCATCTGCCTGCAGTATATCTACTCCGGTTCTTCACTCACTCATCGCCAAATCATTGTTTCAGCCACAGTGATGGATTGTGTTCTAGGCCAGCGCTCAAATTTAGTCTTGCAGGTAATTTTTTGTATTTTGCACCTTAATCATCCTCTTACCTTCCCTGTCTGCCTGCTCGTTTTATCTTCCTGCTTGCTTCCATACACTTGCCTCACGCTCACTCCTCCCTGATCAAGAAGCCTCCCGGGTCTCCCTTCCTCAACTGGTCTCTATCCCTCTCAAAACACTTTGAACCTGAACTCACCCGTGTCTCTGTCTGCGCTTAGGTTCCCAATCTCTAGAGATCATAACATGTTGTTGAAACCATCCATAAATCCACTTATATAAGAAATACATCAGGAAGCAAATGTAATTTATTACTAAAGCTGTAATTTTGACATTATTTAGACATACTGATATTTTGAAAACTAGATGCACCCACTCAGGTACATGATAGTCTTCTTTCTATACTGTCTGAGTGAGGAGTCATAAAGTTCTACGTTGTTAAATCAAAGCTGTGACTGAGGTTTTAACTCGTGTACCTTTTAACATCTGCATTACTTAGCAGATGGGTTTCCATTCTTACAATGACACCATGGAGATGCTTCTCCATCATCTTTGCAGTTGGGGCAGCACTGATGGCTGCCGCATTTGCCACCTTCCTGTGGTATTGACACATCTTTAGTAAAGTGTAGCACCGGTAAACATTTTAGAGGGTATTACATTGTAGTTTTGTCATGTCATTATTTGCAGTTTCCAGATCCATTTACATAAAATTAAAAAGACCACATCCAACGCCATGCTGGAATTTATCCCTGTGTCTCCTTACTTCAAAATCCCTCCTCTGCTTTAAGGTGTGAGCCACCAACTCAGAGTTGAGCTTCATGCCCCTACTGTTGCTCAAATTCTGCCTATTATGTGCTCTGGCTTGTTCCTCTATGCTGAGACATATGCTGTTCGGAAACGGCTTTGCGTTGTGTATCTCCTGCCTGCTGGGCCGCACCGTGGTGATCTTGGCGGCCTTTCATTCCACGCTGCTGGGAGAGAACCTGATGCATTATGTCGGTCCTGCTCAGTAGAGGTTGGGCATTTCCATCTGCACCCTGGTACAGGTGATTCTGTGTTTAGCACAGCAGTTCTAATGTTATTCATTACTGTAGGGATTCATGTATGTAATTCAATTTTTCACCCCCATAGTGAAGACAGGGTCAGTTATACAAATAGAGATTCAGTGTCTTGTTCAGGGTCCTGTGGGTTCTGAAAAGCTTTCTGTTGATTTGGATTTTCTCATATGATGTCTGCCTCATTTTTCATTTTCTTTGTATTCTAAACATCTATCTCTCCGTTTCCTGACCCAACCTTATTTCCCCAGGTGCTGATCAGTGTACTGTGGCTGACTCTGGCTCCTCCTCAGCCTGCAGAACAAGCCATTATGGAAGAGGGACCTTAGACCGTTCTGTAGTGGGACTCCCACTGGTCCTGGGCTACGGTGGCCTGCTGGCCTGTCTCAGCCTCCTCTTGGCCTTTCTAGCAAGGAAACACCCTGACAACTTTAATGAAGCCAAACACACAAGAACATTATCGCAGAGGAGACTTTTGTCACCGGGGCCTCATGTCATGGCCATCTGTTTTGTATCTTTGCCCCAAAGTGTTTAATTCTCGAGAGAAACACTCAAAAACACCTGGTGACCTGTAACAAAATGTCTGCATATGTACGTCTGCATAAATGCAAATAAACGTTTCATCAGATTATCTGCTCATGAGTTAGTGTGGTGCCACCCTGACAGCACATCATAAACATTCACTCATCAGAAAGCGGATGTGTGAGTGATTGTGTTGCACACTGAGAATTATTTTCTCTCACATATTATTCAGTGAGAAACTCTGTATTGCTGTCCCTTGATTGCATCCTGTCAACACATTTATTATCTGTCCTCCCATTTTAGAAAATCCAACATGGATCTGGAGCCTAATTAGATTAGCATAGTGACTCATACCATATTTAAAAAAGCTATCATCACTACAGCTACTTCACTTTTGGGGGATTATTGAGACCTTCAGATCATTCGCTGCCCTATATAATGTAGACAACCACATGGGCCCCAGTGAATGGTGCTATTATGGCAGAGAGCATTAGTTTTGGCTCCATTTTCTATGGTGCCCATCTCCTCTGAGACTTTCTGTACATAATAGATGAAAGAAAGTTAGAGAATAAGATACCTGAAAAGAGTTGGTTTGAAGAAGGAACAATTACAGACAGCCAGGATGACAGTGAAAGAGAATTTAGGTCATAATATAAATCTGTGCAAGACATGTCATTCACTCAACTCTGCAGCTATACATAATGAGTATACAATGTCACTGATGTGTACACTTACCTTACTCCTTTTAAATCATTTTCTGTCATACTGCATCATGTCCTCCAACGCTGTCATCAGTAACACTGGTGCATTTACAAAAGGTGGAGAAGATAAATAGTGTACCTCACAGTAAGGTGGAATTGGCCTTAAATGGCTCTTCATGTTTAGCTTCTTTTCAGGCAACTGGAACTATTGATTCAGCTTTGGGGTCATTTGCAAGCTTTTTACACAAATATCCAGTTATTTGTATTTTGCCTACTGGTGCTAAGGATCTAGTTGTGAAAACATTCACCTGTTAATCTGTTCACCTATATATTTTGCATATGTTGCTAATTCCATAATTGTTCCGTGTTTATGAGCATCAGCAATCCAGGCAAGTGATTCCTGTCCTCTTCTTACCTCTGCCAGTTATGTTGCCTTGAAAACTCACAAACAAATGGTGCTTGTCAGACTGAAACTGACACATAATGCAAATTAATCAGGAGGCTAAACGCACAGAATTACAAACTCAGCAATTAGCTGTTTTTGCAGTTGTGATTTGCCTCCTGAATTGCTGCTGTTAGTTGCAAACACATCAAAATTGGATGGGAGGAAAAGACTCAAGTAGTATAATTGTCAAACAGAATTCACTTGAAGTGCACTGTTAACAGTGCCAAGTGAAAGACAGTTGACAGAATATTTGCTTATCAACGCTACAAACCACTTCCTCAAAATAGACTATAAAGTTGAACCAACACTTTTGATATTGTCAAAACAAACCAAACATAACAGGCTGCACCAAATATTCACTGCAGGGCTGCTGCATTTAAGGTGTTTGTGATGTTTTATCCACCCCTGTATATCTAGCCCAATCATTGCCAACACTTCATTTCACGCCAACATATCTTGTTACAACTTCATATGACACAGTATGCTGTATTACTTCTCTAACATGAGTCTTTAGTGAGGTAACTCCTCATGTGTCCCATGGCATGTCTTTTGTTATTAAAGGAAAACATCTGGCCAGCATTTGCCTCATAAAAAAGCTAATTGATGACAAGAATGAGTAAATAGCTGTATGTAAATAGAAGACATGCTCTTATTACATATTTCATTTCCCTGCTGTGTTCAGCAAACCCATGTCGTCACATCTCAACTCGTCCTTTTTCAGTGTTTCTAGGAATGGATTTCTGTGAATTCTGGACTTATTCTCTAGACTCACTCTTTTAAATGTATTTTTCACAGCCATGACAAATTTCCCGTGTGCCTGTAATTTCATGGCCTAATAATTATTGTGGAAATCCATCCTCAGATGGAAATGATCTGTTCCATTTTCCTTAATTAAATCAAACAAATAGTGCTACGATCTGACGGATGACCCTTTGGAATGAAACAAAGACAAAGAAATCAATCTTATAGTCATCTCTATCAGGACAGAGGATTGAGGGATTGAAAATGCGATGTCTCTTCATCTTCCAATTTATACCTCTGCCTTGGGAGGAACAACAGATCAATCAGTGGGGGATAATCAATATTAGCTTGAGAGCAGCTGTGGCAAGAAGGAAAAATGTCTGACGTTTTAGTTTGTTATTGTAGGGAACAGCCAGGCGTGATGTTTATATGTAAAGGCCTCTGGAGTATGAGGATTTAATTAACCAATGACAGCTGGGATTTCCACAGTGCATACCTCAGAGACCCTGGGCCTCATCATTCTATCTCAGGTCAAATCAGCATGGACACTGCTGCCAAATCCCATTCAGATCTGGAAATGAGCCGTCCTTCACATTCCCACCGAGAACGTCAAAGGAGTGTCATGTAGCTGGAAAAATAAAAACATTGGATTCAAATCTTGAATATGGGGCTGAAACAGACCATGCATTCGTAGGATAATATCTGCTTATTGTGATGACGCGCTGTTTTTGTTATTTTGTCTGTGATTATACTGCCTGTCTTTATTTCTACACCACTGACCAAATTAATTAAATACAGCTGAAGTAGATCTTTAGATATAACAAAGGCAAGAATTTGCAGTAGTAAATGAGTGAAAATGGTATCCAGGAAAATTTACAAAGACATTGGTGACAGTTACTGGTAAGAGTAAAGGTGTGTGACAGTATGGTTGAGCATTCCCAGATAGGACATGATGAATGACAGAAAGCATTAACAGCACACTACTACCATCTGGTGGTAAACTGTTAATATTCAAGTACAGGAGCCTTTTAAACATTGTCTCTTTCAGCACTTAGATTCTTTCCCACAAAATCACATATTTTGAAGTGAAGGGAGTTTAATATATTGATTGTATTTATTTGGGAGAAGGAGCATAAGTCAATGAAATGTACATGGAATAAAGATGATCTTCTAAAATTTGTCAGTGGCAACTTTTGACATCAGGTGTTTCCTTGTGTTCTTTTCAGGCCTTAGTAGGATTATATAGCACTTTGGAGCAAAGATGCAGCCCAGCAGTCCATAACTGGAGGCCAAGATAGCAAACACCTCTGTGACTGTGGAGTACTTCCCTGGAGAGCTGATATAGGCGGGAACAAAGGCTACCCATACTGCACAAAAAATGAGCATGCTGAAGGTGATGAGTCTGGCCTCGTTGAAGTTGTCCGGGAGTTTCCTTGCCAGGAAGGCCAGGAAAAGGCATAGGCAGGCCAGCAGGCCAATGTAGCCCAGGACGAGACCGAATGCTACTGATGAACCTTCATCACACAAGAGAATAACAATAGCGCTCTCACGTGGCATAAATTGCCGTGGAGTAGGAGGAGCCACAACCAGCCACACCGTACAGATGATTACCTGCATAAAAAGAAACATGTATTTTTGAAACATTTGAATAAATGCTCCCTTAATTATTCGAAGCACATAAAGAGTTAGAGGTACTTACCTGGACCAGTGTACAAAAGCTAATGATTGCCTTTTGCTGCGCATGTCCAAACCATTTAATGATATGTGTGCCTGGAAGTGTAGCCTTGAAGGCCATTAGCACCACAATCGTTTTCCCCAGAATACAAGATATACAGAGGACAAAAGTGATCCCAAATGCTGTGTGTCGCAGCATGCAGGACCACTCAGAGGGCTGGCCGATGAATGTCAGAGAACACAGGAAACACAGAGTCAAAGAAAAGAGCAGCAGGAAGCTCAGCTCAGAGTTGTTGGCCCTGACAATGGGGGTTGTTCTGCGTAAGAAGAATATGAAGACCACTACACAGGTGCAGAAGGAGCCAACGAGGGAAATAACCATCAGGGTGATGCCCATGGTGTCACTAAAGGAGAGAAACTCCACCTGTTTGGGGATACAGGCTGTCCTCTCAGCATTGGACCAGAACTCAGGATGGCATTGTGCACACTCTATGGCATCTAAAGGAAAGGCAAAAAGTCTTTAGCTGCTATTCTGTGGCTTTTCCACTGCTACTGCAGATCAGATTCCCAAACATAATTTGGGCTGATAGTTCCTTTCCTTACCAGTCTGATTGCTAACCTCCCCAGCTGTACAAACCACACAATCATGGCAACAAACAGGGAAGTGAGGTTTGATTGCCTTCCTGGTACCTGGGGCGCAAATGCTGCTGCACACTGACAAGGGAACCTAAGTAAAAGAGGAAACACATACTACACTGGTCACAACACAGTCACATAATGAAAATATCACTGCAAAAAATGCAATTGACAAAACATTGTTTGATTCAACTGAGATCCCTACTTTTATTTGGTTGCCATTCCATACAATGTTCTGTTCCTGGATCTGGAGTTTTTGCTTTCCAACTGTGGAGGTCTTATCAAATTTGCCAATAGTGACAAACTCTATTTCTCCATTTTTCAGCTGCCAGTTAACCAGGTCATACATGGCTGCAGGGTCGCCATTCTCATCAAACTTGGTTTCATCGCCAAATGAGTTAAAGTATTCCACCTGTCGTATGTAATGAAGTAGCTAAGGGAAGAAAGTGCATATGATCATTTTACCAAAATCCATAAATAATATTTAACTATTACTATAACTTTGGTAAAAAGGCCTGAATTAGTGAATATATGGGATGGTACCTGCCATGGCTGTATATTTTCTGCATCTGGACAGGCTTGCAGAAGAAATGGCCCTTTTCCTTTCTCACAGCTTCTGATAGCCTTGAGTGCATGGGCAATGGCATACACAGCCTTATAAACATTGTAGGAAATCCTTAGCTGTGATACATCTGAATAAATATTTGTCACGCTTCCCAGCTTTTCTGCTCCAGAGCATGGAGGTTTACCTTCAACATTATGCTTTTGACCTTCAGTCTGCACACCCAGGCTGCACTGAAACATCTCTTCCCAGAATGGTATCAAGAAGGGATCTTCAAGGGTATCTTGGCTCCAGGGATTCAAGCGAAGCAGAAATTCTTGCAATCCAGGGATGTGTGCTCGTCGAATGGCAAATCCCATAGAACCCTGAAGGA
This sequence comes from Nannoperca australis, assembly GCA_036023655.1. Taxonomy (NCBI): domain Eukaryota; kingdom Metazoa; phylum Chordata; class Actinopteri; order Centrarchiformes; family Percichthyidae; genus Nannoperca; species Nannoperca australis. The sequence goes on from JAVQJD010040412.1 coordinate 25,915, forward strand.
TGTGGCGGTACTTTCTGGGGGTGGAGAGGACAGCAGCTGTGCTCCAGGCCTCGCTGGCCAGCCACTGTATCCCAGTGAGCCCCTCTCTAAATTTGACAGATATGTACATGGCAATTTTACAGTAACAAAAACTGAAATTCAGTATCAGTAAAAAATCATCAAAACCAGTTGATTCTGCATTTTTATCACATTATTAATACTATATTGTGGAAGATTTGGAACATAAGTGTCATGCCTGAGTGCTTCATCAAACAATGCGGCTGTATCTTGTTCCACAGCAAACACTAGAATCACTTGAGTCCCTGAGGAGCGGATCTTGGAAACAATAGATGAAATGGCAGTCTGTGCTCGGTTCTTAGGGATGATCTCATGGAGGGCGATACAAGCACCTAACTTTCTAATCTAAGGGAGCAACAGGAGATACATGACAACTTACTTACTTACTTAAGGTTATGTTCACAGTATATGTATAATAAGTTACACATTGAAATTACAAAATTACAATTTATTCTCACAATCTAAGGGTGTGTGACCCACCTCATCAGCAAAGATGATTGCCCCACCACGACCGTAGGCATCGTCCCCTGCAATCACACCCACCCAAGTCCAGCCAAAATGCTTGACAAGTTGTACTAGTGCATCTACCTAGAAGTAGTAAGAGGAACAGCAAAACAGAGAGTGATTAATATATATTTTTTATTAAAATGTGGAAATATTTTTGTTTATGTATAGTGTGTGAGTAATGTGATTGAGTGTCTGCTGCCTCCAACCTGGAAAAAGTCACTGGGCATGGTCCTTAAAAAGGCAGGGAACTCCTTTTTGTCACTGAGACAGGCACAGCTAGAGAAATAACTAACCTGAATGGCAGAAAACAAACATAATAACTTAACTCAGAGTACCCAAAGGTTAATGCCACTTTGTGTTGAAATTTAGACTGTTGACTTTGACCCTCCCCAGTGGTAGTAACAACAAAAAATATTGCTGCAAAAAGCGATGCACAGCACTATCTCTAGCCTGCACAGTGCGTTTAACAGACAGTAAATCACTGGAGCACAGATGTTGAGTAGCTTACCTGTGGCACATGGAAGACTCCCAGGAAACGGGCCACTACAAGAGACTGAGTAGAGCCTCCGTCTCCTATCACTGCTGGTATGGTCCCATGACAGGTGACTTTACTCTGAGTCTCTCCTTCAGCTCCTGAACCCTTCTCACTTCCCATTAACTCCATGGCAGCCTTCAGAGCCTGATGGGGTGTACTGCAGGAATCATAGATCTTATAGCCCAGTGTGATGTTGGGAAGCAGTTTGCCATCTCTGTTGATCTCCTCAATAGCAAAGATCATAGTTTGCATCCAACGAAATGTCCGGAAGTTAAATCTGGATGGAGAAAGAAGATTTTTTGAGGCAAAGTTTGATGTAATTTGAGGACTAGCTAAAAGCAGCTTACCTGGTGCACTGCGTGGGAGGAGGCGTAGAGTTGAAGGAGAGACTGGGCTCCACCACCATGTCATGAAGGGAGAAGAGCCCCCCCAAGATGATGTCCCCCTTTTTCTCCAGCATAGGCAGGGACATAGAACCTGGGATTATTTGACATTCTTGGCTCTGGTCTTGGTAGGAGTTGTAGGGGAAAATCAGACACCACAGGAGACTCAAAAACACAACCTCGGTCCTTCTCCATGAAAGACTGGACTCTACTGATCTCATCCAAAAATTATTCATCGTTTCTTTAAGCTAATTCAACATACATACACCCTTTATAGCAAATGTACGTCTGTACAGTACCAGCGCAAGTAATAGATGTTTGGATAACCCATACAAACAGTAATGAACAAAACAAGCACCCTATAAGACAACAAAACATCAAGCAATTTGGCAGTGGTCAGTAAAAAGCAAGAGTTAGTGCACCTGATAAAACACATTAGGAACCCATTCAGAAAAACACAGTATCTACAGAAATTTAGAAGTGCACAATTTCTAGTAAAGTAAGTATACAGACATAATCTTGAACTCAAACCCATTAGTAAAAAAGAATCGCATTATCAACCTAAGCCTGTATATGCAAGGTAACGGTTATCAAACAGAGTACTGTGTCTTGGATTAACACTGCACAGACAAGCCTTCCAGTCTTTAGTGTCAAGCAGGAGATGCTGCTCTGTAGCCTATATATGCTACCTGCCTCCTATCACAACTGTTAAATTGACCTAATTTTCCCGGGGCTTCTGATTAATGGAAAAAGAGCCCCTAGTTTCACAGTAAGTAACAACAATAACAAGGAAGTGGAATGAGCATCTGACCCAAATGGAGAAGGACATGAGCTGTGACATGTCAGTGTCATGCCTGACTAGGCCCAACTTATCCTTCAGTGATGTGAAGAGGCAGGCCCATGTCACAAGGGGTTCCTAAGTTAAATACTTTTCAAACACACATAGACACAAACACACACATACACGCACACACACAAACTTGATACACAATGGACTACTGAGTTGAAACTTCAGAGTTGTATCAAAACCTTAAAAATATTGTTCACAATGCTAAACAGAAAGAGGAGCATTATTATTTTGCACAATGTTATGTACAATAAATGTGAGCATATTACATTGCCATGTTACCTGACATACAATGTAGCTGTTAAGTAGTTATTTGCTTTCAAAATCATGGTAACTTCACTAAAATCCAGAAATATGTCTTGATTATTTGTTTCTTGTTCTACAAACTGTCTGTCTTTTTTCTACTTTTTCTTATTCATGCATAAAATATCCTTCCGTGGGGTTAAACGTGTTTAATACGGTAAAATAATGAGTCATTAGGGTGTTGTGCATACCATAATCAAGACAAACCCTGCAGGCTACAAAACAGAGCACCACATAGTTTGTAAGAGAATTTTACATGCTGTGTGTTGTACTGCCTCAGGTTATATAGTTTTCCTTATTCACTTAATATGTCCCTGTGTGACGCTTAGAAGGCAAAGGACAAGGCAAAGGACTAAGACAGAACCCTCAGTTTTATGATGCAGTCATTTCCTTTTCTTGTAAGTTAGCCTTTAACTAGATGTTAGACTCAAAGGACATTATGTCCTCAGGGGAAAGGTGTCAGCCCTTTTGTTTCTGAAAGCAGTACAACTGCAAGATTGCAGAGATTTCAATTGTATCGCAGTTCTCCCTTACAGGGATTTGCAATTCAAGATAATTAAAGCCCCTGAGTATTCAACATTTCTCTGTATTCTATTTAGCCATTTAATTCATCCTTAAAATACTACATACTATCTATCATATAGATAGAGCAGTGAGAATAACAGGGAGATACAAAAAGTTACATACATATATATATAAATAACCCAAGATATTAACCCAATGTCAAAACTCTCATCATTACTACATGTTCTGTTTTGATGGGGGGGGTCCATTCTGTCCTTGCATAATTGAAGTGAGAGCTGTGCCAGCATCCTAGGCAAGAAATCAAGCAATTTCTCAGTGGCCAGGTTTGTGCCTAGTCAACACTTTTTTTTTGCCAGACAGGGGTGGGGGTTTATTTTTGGTTAGATATCATGAAATTCACATCTACAAATCATATTGAGACTATATTTACTCCATTAGAGGGAGCTGAGCCTAAATTAAGCTCTCGCATTGGGCAATGACCAAAGGAATGAGATAATGGATACAAGCTGCCATAATTAGCTTTCTTTACAGGATGTCTGGATGTCTCGCCCTCAGAGGTGGGATGACAAGCTCAGACATCCGGAAGAAACTCTGAGTTGACCCGCTGCTCAGTTGAGATGATTCAGGCATATCATTTAGTATCATCTCCCTGTGGAGGTGTTCCAGGCACGTCCACGGGAGAAGACCATGGTACAGACTAGAAACAGTGGAGGGAGTACAAATCCCACCTGGCCATCAACACATCAGGATCATAGCTGTTGTGCCTTGAGCAGTTCACAATAGTTGAAAAAAATGACACCTTTGATATGCATGTCTACAGAACATACAGCAAATTGGGCTCTGCACACCTCAGCCACCAATAAATGGGATTTTAGTTTTGGTGGATTTGAGAGATAGAGGCTTTCATGCACTGTCCTGTTCAGTTCTTTCATTAACAGAATGTTGCTTATTATTATGGCTTATTTGACACTTATAGCCTGATTCTCTCAGCTGCAACTAAACGGACTTGGGAGCAAATAAAACATATCAACAATCAGTTTTGGCACCATTGAATTTCAAGGGATATTTTTAACTGCTTGGCCACTGCATTTTTCCATATTAGCTGAGGTTTAGTGGCTTCATCTAGAAGGCACACACATTTTGCTTTGAGAAATACTATATGTGTCTGGTGCCTTCACTGCCCATGCCATCCACATTGGGTTACAGGTGTAGCAGTCTGACATTGCCTTTCTCTCTCATAGACCATGTGTGGATCTATGGTGTTGGTAGATTAGAGTAGAAGCTGTGTGATGTCACCGTCTTCACATGTTTGGTTATGCTGAACAAATACGACAATTGAATTATCTTATTGGAGTGGAGCACAGACTCTGTAGTGGAGACAGATCCTGTGTCTCACAGTGCATTGCAGTATGACCAGCTGATAAGTCTACCCCACATGCTTGCTCATTAGTATGACTGGTAGAAAGTGGTAGGTTCTGACCATTCTGGGATGACGTCCCTTCTGAATGGTCAGAGTGTAACATTTGATTGCTTTCTATTGTGATCCCTTCAGAAAAATCTTTAAATTGCCCCGTATTTTCTCCAACAAAATTTACAACCAGGGACCTTTATTGTACAGTATTTCATACTCCTCTCTCCCTGTGGTTCCCGTCTGTATCTCTACTTCCACTTTCAAATAAGGCGTATGATCATAAAATACCTCAAAGAGATGCTGGTGCTTCAATCATACAGGATTTATCAAACAACTGAAGGAGTGCTAAGTCAATAAACATTTTAAGTTGATGGTGAAAGGAGGGTGGCCTACATATTCTAATATTTGAAAGCTGTGCCATTCTAAGTTCATGTATCTGCTAGAGGGTTCCCTGAAGTGTGTCAGAACAAAATAGCACACTACAGCCTTTAACCTTAATACAGTTACTGCTCAAGGGTATATATATATATATATATATATATATATATAT
>JAVQJD010040422.1:0-12375 GCA_036023655.1 Nannoperca australis
AGAGAGCAGGAGGAAGGAGAACATAAAGTAGTACAGTACAACAGCAATAGCAACAATGGCGGTCGAGCAGGAACACGGGGGCAGCAGGAGCAACCACAGATCCAGACTCCACAGCGCCGGAGGCAGAAATACCTGCAGAAATCTTTGGGAGAGAGAGAGGCATTCATTTGCCCAATACTTTGGTTTATGTGCTCAAATATATGTAACACTAATGACATCCCCATGAGCCTCAGCTTTACTCTGTGTCTAGACCTAGTGAGCAAATGTTAGCTTAAACTAAGATGGAGTAGGCTACATGCTAAACATTATACCTGCTAATCATCAGCATGTTGTCATTGTTAGCATGTTAGCATGCTGACAATAGCATTTAGCTTAAAGCATTGCAGTTCCCAAATACAGACTCAGGCAGCTGCTTGCATGGCTGTAGAACTATTTTAATTATATAATCAAACAACTGCATGGGTACTATCAGATGTTTTACTTAGTTACCAGTTGGACAGAGAACATTATCTCTTATTTTCCTGAAAGATGCAGAGAAAGATAATAAAATGCAAAGACTGCATGCCAACAGTTGTGGAGACTTGACTACAACAAAGTGTCTCCTCTAGACCATCATCATGAGAACTCCTGCTGTCTCTCCTCTCATTATACTGTCCCAGTCTCACTGTCTTTGTCCTCTCTCTCCCTCTACTACCTCTTTCTGTCTCTTCCTCCAGGATTGTCAACTTCCTCCTTTGTTGTGCATGAGCTACTAGGGCCTCATAACTGTCAAGAAACCTGTGGCTTGCCTCAAGCCTTATACACCGCTGTACCCTCATGGTGAATCTAACTCCCAGTTGCTCTGAAGATATACTGCAAACAAAAATATTGGGGCAAAGTCAGTCAGGTGATAAATAAATAGTATGCCATTCTGCAAGTGAAACTGCAGAAATAAAAAATCTTGTTGACTTGAAACATGATAATCATTTGATTGATTGTATCTTGCAAGCAATGTCATTAGTTACTAGGGTGCTGTAAGTCTCTGGATGCCTCATGTGCACCATGCTTAGCGGATATGAAGACATATTTCCCAGGATTAATGAATGGTGGACACTTTGCAGTCAAAAAGCATATTCTCTTCAATACGAATAAGCAGTATGTCCAAGATGAAGTTGCTGCATTTAGTAGTATAAGAAAACATAAAATACTTTACATTTACCTTAAATGCACACATCACAGACATTCCCCAGATCAGCCATAACATTATGAACACTGACAAGTGAAGTGAAGAACAATGATTATCTCGTTACAATAACATTGTTGCAGACCAAATAGCTCCAGCTCCTCGCTGGATCCCAAACCATATCTAAATTGTACTTAGCATCACTAATCATATCTGCTATTTGTTCCATACCAAGAAGATTTTAAAAACTAAAACTAAAACTTAACTCATGAATCTTCCAGTTACAAAAAATAATTCTCTTATGCAAATTCTAAAATGAGACAGGGGTTGTGGATAAAATCTGGCTTAATTTATACTGCGTCTGTCTGGAATAATGTCTGTCTGGAAGATGTACTACTACAGCGGAATCCACTGAGAATCAACACCAAAATCTGCAGCTTGTTTGGCTTTCAGCCACTTTTATCTCATTGTTTTGGTCTGTGGGTTCAGGTCCAACAGCTGCCCTTCTAAAAACTATAGACGCTGTTTCCAGCATACAGCCTCAGACAAGTTGTTTGTAACCTACCTGCCCCATGTTAAATAACAGAGAGCCAAAGTGAATGAGATTTAAACATCTAGCAAACCAGAAATGCAGATATGTTTTCTCAGGAGAAGCAATTAAATATTGGGCTCACATTCATCAGGTGGCAAGAAACACAACTCCAGAGAGATGCCTATGTTGTGCTGTGTCTGCCTAATGTGCACGTAATTTATTTTTTGCCACTGTGTTAACAATAAGAATTTGATAAGACCATAGTAAATCAAGGTGGTTTTTTTTTTAGCGTCTTTCAATCAGATGCACACTTACACATACGTCCCCAGACACCCTTGGTTTTCATGCTCTTTCACAAAGCCCTAAAGTCAGAAAATGAATGAAAGAGTTGCAGTTGAATGAGCTGAGTCTGGCTTTTAGGGATTCTCTGGAGCACACAGCTCAGTTTTTGCTCCAGTGTTACAGCTCAGCACAGGGTTCATGAGCTGGTCATCCATGACAGCCCTGTCCATTTGTTTCCATCACTTCACAGCTTCTGCAGCTTTATTAAGAAATCATATCAATTGCATAAGTGCACCGTTTTGAATAATAGACTGTGCCTGCCCTGCAGTTGAGAAATACAGGAAACAGCTCTTTTTGACCTTATGAGAGATCAGAAAACAGCCTCATTCACATGTACAGAGTGAAGGTTTCATTTTGTTTATCTTGTCTGTCTGTATATCCAGTGGTCTATCCATCTATCTATGACTTTAATGGCCTGTCTGTGTATGTTTAGTTGACCATCCATCTGGCCTGACACACAGTGACTCACACATTTCTGGGCTGATTCATTACCATGCATATGAAAGAGCATGTCCACATAACTACTAGATGACTGGTGATGAAAAGCGTCAGTATCAAAGATGAAACAAAGATTACTTTCAGATGTTAATGTGTACAGTTTGGGATGTATGAGTGTAAAAAAGATTCACAGAGAGTCACAGTTTCAGGATTCTATTGATAAAATAGTTTCAAGCCAATTTAGAAAATATATAATTGTGCACTTAAATAATAAAATGACCACCAACCTCAGTGATGTAACACTTCACTTTAATGTATCAGGTAAATTGACTAACAGTGTGTCTGGACTCATTTTTCTCATTACTTTTACACATAGAGGTCACATGCCATAATTAAAAAATGTAGATTTTAGCCCCATGAGGTACAACACTTGAGATACTTACATGACATATGTCCTCACGGGAGCAATCCTTTCAACATGACTTTATTAAAATGCTAATTATTTTAAGTCTAATTGACACTATTTCCCTTACCCTGTAAGGGGGGATATTCTTATTTATTTCATATTGAACAAAAGGCCAAAATAACTTTTAATGCTTAATATTTGTGGATATTAAGTTAATATAATATGCTAGCTTGATCTACAAAAGTATTTATTGAATATTTGCTGAGAAATGTCTATTTGACTTTAGTTTGCAATACCTATCACTCACTTAAATACTGCTTCCTCAATTGGGTAAAGAGCTTTGGATAAAGGCCCTACAGGTCACAAATGCAGTATATTTAAAAGGAGTCTTTGTATGTTGTGACTAAAAGGCCAGTTCAGACCAAAGATTTCCAATGAGACGAGTTGCAGCAGTGTGATATGGCCCGTCTCAGTTCGACTCAAGCCAGTTGATGGTGTCGCCTGCGTCTCAGCTTGTCAAGTCGCCATTATCTAGTTTTAGAATGTAAGGCACGTCAGACTCCTTCATAAGTTCCAGTCTGGCTTTAAAGCTGGGCACAGAGAAGCATATGTGATGTTCATGGTAATGGAGCTGTCGCAAGCAAGTTTCTTTTCTGTAAGTTCATTTTCATACTGTAGGAAATTAATGGACCCCAGTGGCTCTGACTGGAATGGAATAGAATCCAGTGATTCAAAAATATTAGGAAAATATTTGGCAATAAAATTAGACTTTTAAGACGTGTGATTAAAAAACAACTTGGTGAGGTCTTTAAAGGTCATATTAATTACAAGAACAACCTGAGGGAATACTTGCAGGGTCAGACATGAACACACTCACACACTGTCAAAGCTGCCCAGTTGAGAAATTGCTCTTAGGGGTTTTGCTCTTCATTAGGTGTTCCACAATTTCACACTTTTGCACAGTGGAAAAAAGACACAACAGCTTTTATTATTTATTTATTATTATAGACAGAACACACAACACATCTTATAATAGTGATACCATTTTTGTCTAAGACTAAAAGTTTACTACATTTAATTAAAATGTAGATTGGAATAAATGAAGCAATCAAGATTCTGTAATGGATTACCTTCCTGACCCTGCCGTTTACACTATGCATAAGAACCATACTGGCACAACCAGGTCATGAGTAGGTGTAGTGATGTGGGTGAATTTAGTTTACCTGCTTAGGAATTGTCCTTAATTGACCATCCGTTAAACCCCTTTTTAAAAAAAAATTAATTTATTAATAAAACTTATCTTTGAATGGTAATGTCTTTTTATATTACCTTACTAAAAACACAAACGTAAAAGTGTAAGGAATGGATTAAACTGTGTTTATCTGCTCTAATGTAAGCTGTAAACGTTAGCACACTCGGCTAACTAACTTACGGCATTCAGTAGAAACCGAGCGTTACTTTCAAAGCCAAGGAGCCAAAGTGATGTTACAAAAAGACACATCCACTGTGTATTGGCCAATGTTATGTTAGAATAAATAACATTGAAAGTACATTTTATTTATAACACTGTACCATTATACTGAGGCTATATAGCTCTAAACAGCAATACAAGAACAATGGAACTCTTTATTTCCTTCTACATGAATCATAAACTGGTGAGGAGATTTACCTTTTCCAAAGTACATATATCTTTAGCCTCAATCATTCAGAATGATATTATATATGTAGCAATCAAGTGCATGTCCAAAACACTTCCATGTGGTGTTTTTTATCAAATGAATGAATTGGATTCATTGAAAAATCAGCTCAACTTAAGGAGTTAATGTTAATTAGCCTGCAACAAAAAGAAATGAGAACAAAATCAAAGACTTGTTAAAAGGTGTCCACACAATTTGAGTGGTCAATCTACCACCATTATCAATGTAAACTGCATGTGTGTTGTGCTAGAATGGAAGTGACAGATGGGGGCGGGGCTTAGCACATAGTCAATTGGAGCAGAACCTTGGAGCAAGGAGTTCCTGCCTTATCCACACACTGCCTCTAAATGTAATTGTATGGTGTTACATAATTAAGTCACAAGTATACATTTCGTCTGTTGTGTAAATACAAATAATGTCATTATATCATGGCAGAAAATGTGTTGTTTTTGTTCATCCCATACAAAAAATGTCAACTGTGACACATTAATTTCAAATCTTTTCGCTTGCCTCCAGTGATAAAATAGCACCTGCCAAAAGGGTGGATTAACATTTCAATTCAACAACACACAACGTTACAGCAGCCTTCTACCTAAGCATATTAATAATAGTGGTAATGTTAATAATGAAAGTAAATTAAATGGGCCCTAAGGATCTGCTTTTGATTGCTTGTAATGAATTCTGTGGCATTGGGGCTATTGTTCCGCTTAATGAAAAGAGAAATGACTGTGGATGGGCAGAAGCACAGAATAGATTAATAGATCACACAGAACTGAACTCAATTTTGAAAGTCATAATGAGCTGTCAGTTTTCTGTCCAGCATTGTGTGAGTGAGTTTTAACTTTTACATGCAGCTGGAGTTGTGGTGGGTGGACTAAGACAGAGGCTGAGGGAGACAGAAGGAAAACGAGTGGCTGGGAAAGACAGAAAATGTCCATCTAGAGGTCAAGATGATTTAATGAGCACTATTGATGCAATAATTAGAACAGCAGCAGGCTAATGAAGTAATTAATCGCTGAATGTATTTTCACTTTGCCTCATCAAATATATCTGTTAAGTTACTTACCTAGTGGTAGGGCTAATATCATAAATGATGTGTTGAAACCCAGAAAAGAACAAGCTTTTATTGTTTGTTAGAAGACGTTTTTTCTGTTTTAATTTATCCTCTTTCCTCTATCCTTGTTTGTGTTACTGTTTTATTATTTTTAATTATTTTTTAGCACTTTACAAAACAGTAAATTTGCGGGCTGTAAAACCAAAACATTCTGCTGAAAGACACTAAAAGATTTTGCAGTGCTGAAGGAAGCTGCTCTGTGGGTTTATCATTCCGAATGACCCCTTTCACATTACATATAGTAATTTGATCCTTTGTTGAGATACAAATATTGATTACTGCAGCTTTAAAGTAATAAGAGATGAAGTATCCATTGTGATATATGGACCAAAATACACACAATACAGGCATCATTAAGATTCCTCCAAAACAACATTACTGTATACTGTAATTTATATGATGTATGGCTTGTTTTCTTTTTTTTTCCACGACTGTATGTCAACCGTCTCTCGGACACTGGTCAATAAAATGGTTGAGGAGACTGATCAACTCCCAGGTTGGATGTCTGATACCTTTTCAGTGGTTTGGAATCCATCTGTCTCCTAAACCACAGTCTTCTTTAGCATAAGCACTGCGTAAAATGAGAAGTGACCTCAGACAAGGCCACTGAGCTAAGTACATCATTTATGTAATGTAATTGATCCCTATCACATTCTAGAAATGGCAAATTAAACCACATACCTTCTCTGCTGGAAAAGAAAAAGGTCAAGATCCATCAAGTCGTCCCAGAGGTGACTTTTCAATATCAGTATGGTGAGTAAGCCGAAGACGTCAATTCAACACACATCTCACATATCTAGCACCAACACTTAACACCTGTCTAACACATATTTATCATACCTGACATCCTGGACCTGAAACCCACTCAAATAAAACAAAAGATAAAATATTCACAGTTGTTCTTATGTAAATGTGCTCTTTTATTTTTTTTATTTTTTTTGGGGGGGGGGGGGGGGGGGGTTATAAAAACATGGATTATTTTGATGATGTAAGGTAAATCATATAAAATATGCTTGGACAGTTACTCTTAGAATTCACAACCTAATCTAGGCAGGTTAAAATTAGCTAAAGATCTAGTATAGATGTATCCATGTAATAGTAGCATTATAAATATATCCTACTCTTTTATGCTATTTGCACTGCTTAATTCTGTTTAAACTGAATTACAGTGCACACAAATGCCCTGAAATGAACAAAAAAGATGAGATAAAATGAACATGTACATTGCAAAATTGAATGACTCCTGTAAAACATTTCTGTTGTGAACGTTTAGTCAGGCAAATGCTAGCACCAGCCAGAGTGTGTGCTTACACTGTTTGGTTACTATAAGTGAATCCACACCTGCCAATCATAACTGTGGCTTAATTCTCAGTGGCCAGGGTAAAAAAAAACACATAATTTAAGCATTGTGCAAATGTGCAGATGCATTGAGTCCTATTGCAACATCACACATTACAAATAAAATACAGCCAGGTTCACAAGCATTAGGACATCGACACAATTCTCATCTTTTTGGCTCTATACACCACCGAAATGAAACGAACAAGATGTGCTTAAACTGCAGACTTTCAGCTTTAATTTGAGGGTATTTACAGCCAAATCAGGTGAACGGTGTAGGAATTACAACAGTTTCTATATGTGCCTCCGAAGAGAAGAATTGTGTCAATGTCCCAATACTTATGGACCAGACTGTATTTTTTTCCCTCTCTTCAATACTTTCCTCTCTTTTTTCCAAGAAAGCTGCATGCCGTGATGGTGTCAAGGGGCCTTCAGCTGTGTATTACATACAGTGTGTACATTGTGTATGTAATACATTAATTCAAATGTGTTTTAATACTAAAGGAAGAGCAACAGCTTGCTCCAATCAATGACTGTTGCACAAAGGATTGTTCAGATGATTTCCCCTCTCATTATACATTTCAGCTTCAGCACCTCCAACAAGCCTTTATTTGGTGAGCAGTGATCGTAACTTTATCCCACAATGTCATGAAAATGCTATACATGATTCTTACTTAGCAGGAATCTTCGCTTTGCTAGCAATCAAACCAGCCTGCAAACTCACTCTCAAGTTAATGAATATAGGAATGGCACAGTTCCTTCTCATTTTCCATTTGCAGCACTTTGCTACAGCAATTAGTAACTCTTACATCCAGAACATTACTGTACCAGCTGCTCTTTGCCATTCTGACAGCCTAATTGGAACTCACACCTCAAAGCTTATTGTGCTCAGAGACTCAGAGGTTGTTCTGCTTTCCCTTATAAAACATATTACATGATATGGGTGGTACCCTAAGCATTTGAACATGTCGAACTTTGAGCAGTTAAGCTTTGTTAAACCAGGTGCTGTTACAGCTTCATTTATAATGTGTTTTCAGGAATAATGGGTGTTAAGCTATTCCAGACTTTTTGCATTGATCTCGCTCAAGACATCTTTGGGTGGGTGTAAACTGTGCTCAGTGAGAGAGCTGTGTTCTTTTGTGTTTACCCAGATCTGTAACCAAATGGACAATTAGCAGGTTTTGGGGAGCAGATTAGTGTTTTTTCACAGGGGATTATTCTAGCTGATTTTTTGCAAATTGGCAGCCATTTGGGCGGTAGGGAAGGGCCTGTTCTTGTGAGCTTTTTGGATAATCCACCTGAAAATCTTGAAGGGAAGCCAGGAACAAATTGGGCTATATGTGTTTTTTCCTTTTCTTTCATTAGTCATGGAATTGATGTTTTCATATTTCACTTTTTGCCCAAAATAATAAGATTCTGTGCCTTATATGTCTTAACAATCTTTTATTCCTATTTCATTGTCTGTATCATCGGCACGCCATGATTATATATGTTTCTAATGCAGACCTTTTGAAATACAAGAAAGTCATTGTCATATATGAAGATCATGTGTTTTGACACGTAAAATGTTTACATGAATTACTTGTTGATGAATGACTAATTACACCTGTATTATAAACCTTTTGACATCCATGTGATTTTTCTTCCCACCAGGGTCTGGCTGTGACAGAACGTGATCCATAACAGATGCATCTCACCCCCACATACTGTGGTTTCTGAGTGTGACTCAAAAGAAAGTAATACACAAGTAATTCTTGGTGTAAGTGTCAAGCTTGAGCTGTCAGTGTCATTGTGGCTGTGGGCAGCTTGCAGACACAGCGTCCCACATTCTCTTCTCTCACTCACTTTGCTGATCTCTGTTTAATGTTCTCACTCGTGTTTCTTTATGAGTCATGTGCAAATATGTTTCCTTTCTGTGAGGTTTTTTTATTTTTTAATTTTTTTACATTTTCCAGTCAACTTAAGATCTTTTATATTCTGGTCAGCCTGAGGAGATGAGATAATAGAAAAAAGGTCATCCAATATGCAAAAGAGAATTATAAAACAAACTTCCAGATTTACAGGGATGGCAGTTTTTCTAAATCTGGGGCCACAAGGGGCCATACTTACAACAGCTAATAAATACCAGGTGTGCCAGCTGAATGCTTGGCTGCATCAGTTAGGCTGATGACGTTTATATATGCTGATGGGAAAAGTTTTTATTTCCTTAGGTCAATAATTTACAAGCTTTTGTATATTGTCCAAAAAATGTTTTTCATTTATTGTCTCCATATTTGTTCAAGATCAAAATTGCAGATTACCCTATCACTGTTAGAGTTTCTTTCTACACTAGAAACAAATGTTGTCAGGCAGCAATTATGTTTCATTTCAAAACATATACATAGAATACATGTAAATGTCATTTCTAGGAGTGGGGGCTGGTGAGATACAAGGGCTAATATACATTGAAAGTTACCAACTGGATGTTGCAGTTATATGGTCAGTGTCTTAAACCCCTGTTGGCCCTGCGTTCTGAAACCCATTATTTCCAATAGCTTGCGCTGTGCCATGACAGCTTTTCACTGCATCAAGCAAAGCACACTGTGACAATAGAAGCGAAGCAGCTAGCCAGGCACGGAAGGCAAAAATACTGTGTGTGTCTGAATTCCTCTGAATTGTACAACTCAAGTTTATGTTTGTATCGCAACCTAAGGAGGAAAGTCCATTCTTGGAAATACGTTTCCAAGTACATGGCAACAAAATGATATAGTCCTGCTAGAAGTTTAAAAAATCTGCCCCCTTTTCTCTTGTAAAACAGTAAGTAATTTATCTTCTTTTATCAATGGGCTTTAGGCTGTCGACAAGAAGTTATCAGCTGTTCCCCTGGAAATGCTGTCTCAATACTTAGTGTTTTCTCTGCTGATTAGAGGTGACACCAACTCCTCTAAACAACAGAACTGCTCTGGAAATAGACAAAAGAGGTGAGATGTAATTTCATGTCTCAAGTTAAAGACATACATATGCATTATGCCCCCTGGGTATTCCGTTGATGCACCCATGGCCGTCTTCAAAGTGTTTCATCAATACTAAAAATGCAACAGTGGCAAGTAACTCACTGTCACTATCAATATTCATAATTTAAGACGCTACAAATTATTTCCAGCTGCAATAAACAACTGGCAGTGAAAACTGCCAGGTTTCAAAACATTGCAGACTGGAGCATTGCATGTACTGTAGTTGCAAGTTTCAACTCGTTTCATTGTGAATCTTGGGTCTGAACTGGCCTTAAGGGCCTTAAGCCACCAGGACGCCCAAAATGTTTTACGGAAAAAGATAAAGATGTAAAAGATTTCCCCAAGCAGCCCATTTCACTCACATCATAATTAAAAAATCACGGAAGCTTGTGTCTTGTTTACTTTGAAAAATAGAAGCCAAGATCAACCCAGAAGCATTTTTTGTGAAACTCTGCCTGGCAACACATACTGTTTGATGCTTGGTATCATGTTAAAACTGCCAATATTCCATGGCATTATTTGTTCATGGTAGATACACCAAAAGCTAAAACAACAACAACATGATAGGGATTTATGGATTTTGAAAGGCAAAATGCAACACCATCAACTAAGTTTGAAAATGATATAGGAGATTATGCTATTCCTAACACATGCTGTATTTCTTTGCATTCAAAACTAAACTATTAACACACCCCTTTGTTGAATCACTGCATTCCTTGCATCGTGACTCTATTCTGAGAGGTTGCCCGCTAGCACTGTGAGTGATAGCCAGCAGTAAACAAGTCCCTTCCCCAGCCAGATAATAGCCTTCCCGGCTGTGTGTATCTTTCAGCTTTCGGGGGAACAGCTCTGTTCCTTGCTGTGCCAGTTGTGATGCTCTGACAGCACTTGCCAGCTCAAACCCCTCCACAGAACCCCAACATTACTCCTTTCCCAAACACATCATTAACCCCCCAAACACTCATGTCCCACCAAAGCCCAGCAAGTCCTTCATTCTGCTTACACACCAGACACACATGAATGCTCATCCGCGCAGCTTGGCACAAATTATGCAAAAATAAGCTTCACAAAAACACTACTTACATATGCTAATGTTAAAGTGCACACATTCACACACACACACACACACACACACACAAGCTACTTCCCAGACTAATGTCTTGTGCGCAACCATTGCTCTCTCTTTTCAAGACACATGGGCTCAGGGCTTCTGTGCTTTTTGAAAAAATTAAAGTGAAATGAAAGAGACAAAGCCATTATGAAGGAGGAAGTGGCATGCTGTGCTATCCCTCTCTCTCGATGCAAGGGAGGCATACATGTGCTTATTTTTGCACTCTGCTCATTTCAGTTACCTCTTAGAAAAAACATTGTTTGGATCCCGATGGCTTGGCTGTTCATTTATCCGTCTGGCCACAGCTTCATCCTCCGTCCATTTTCCTCCTCATGTTTATGCTTGTTCCTGATGATCTGATCTCATGAAAACCTCAAATGTGCTACATTAGCCGGGTGTGCCACTAACAGCAATGTTAGGTCCTCATGGATGTTGGGAAGAAAGCAGGGATGACTGTCATACAGCAAGTTGGAAAAGTAATGAAACAAAAGAACATGTGGTGTTTGTTTTTAGCAAAAAGGAATTCTGGTTGACCAGCCCCTGGTATGGATGTACCAGTATGTAAGTTAGTGGCGGGCCGTGCATTTCACACCTAGGCCTTCAGTGATGTCCTACTTAGTCCGACTTCAATAAATACCTCTTATAATTCCATCATTTATGACACCACGTGACCACGGCTGGAGAAATAGTATACAGAAACACACTTACGCACTACTGGGCATTGCATCACCTCAATTGTGTACAAAACGGGCTATTTTCCAGCGCATTTAACAATCAATAAATTTGCATCAGCAATTAAAACATCTCTACGTGG
Organism: Nannoperca australis; assembly: GCA_036023655.1. NCBI lineage: Eukaryota > Metazoa > Chordata > Actinopteri > Centrarchiformes > Percichthyidae > Nannoperca > Nannoperca australis. The sequence continues at coordinate 11,948 of JAVQJD010040422.1, forward strand.
TACTGTCAAAAATAAAAAATAAAAGGGTATTTAAAATGATCTGTCAAAAAAGATTTAATAAGTTCACACAGAATACAGGCAAGCTTGAACAAGATTGTACACTAAACTGTAAAATCGCAGTTTAAAATCAGAAAGACACCAACAAGACGGCCACATCTTGGCGACAGCCAGCGGCACAATGAAACATTTTGAGTACAACCACACGCTGCGCCAGCGTGTGATCGGACCAATCACAGGATGCGTACAACGTTTAACGTAAGGCCTTCTAGAAGGCCTGCTGACAACAACTCGTGATCTGATTTGCTATCGCAACTGTATGTACCCGTTCACTTACATTGCACAGACGCCAGCATTGTTGATTCTGAAGGCCTCAGGCAGATTTCATACAGCCTGGCAACACAAGCTAGCTGAATTCTGATTGGATAAAA
>JAVQJD010040441.1:0-15367 GCA_036023655.1 Nannoperca australis
CCCCCCCCCCCCCCCCCCCCCCCCCCCCCCCCCCCCCCCCCCCCCCCCCCCCCCCCCCCCCCCCCCCCCCCCCCCCCCCCCCCCCCCCCCCCCCACCCCAACGTGGCCATCAACATGATGCTTCTCCAAAGAGGTGATGAAACCTCATATTCTCTTTCCAGTTCATTTGCTTTTTATGGCAAGGATAATGCGTTGATAAATAATATCTTATGCCACACCCCTCAAACACATACACACACTTTGAAAAACTGTTGTGTCATTTTCCGGCTTTTTGGTGTGAAACTGCTTCGACACAAAGAAAAACATTTTTGTAACAGGACATATAAATCATTCGTTACCCACAGATGTGCGCTTCGCACACACAGCCTAAGAAAAGCGTTTATAAAAGATAGACAGACATTTTGGGAAAAAGGTTTATTCGCTTTCTTGCTGAGAGTTAGATGAGCAGATCAATACCCCTCTTGTATCTGTTCCCTATATATGAAACTACAGCTAGGGGACGTTAGCTTAGCTTAGCATAAAGTCTGGAAACAGGAGTTAACAGCTAGCCTCGTTTTGTCCAAAGTTAAAAATACTGACCCTGTAAAGCTCGTAACATGTTAAACCTCATTTAAAAGCACATTGACATTTAAAATAATGCAAATAACTAAAAACCCAGACTTAGAATAAAGCCTTATTCAGCAGTATGCAAATTTACTAAGGCTTTTGCACCTGTTTTTCAGGCGCAGATGGGACACATTCTTCCCCAAACACGTGCTGTATTTATCAAGCGCCCCTCTCCCAACAGCATGTGCATTTAAGTGAGGATCGCACAAATAACAGGAGGAGACATGTTAACAGAAGTTGATTATGTATTCCGCTAGATTTATTAAGGTCATGCTATTTGCAAGTTTGTCAAGGAAAATTCTCTGCCTCTGAAAATGAGTTGTAAACAAAGCGCAGATGGCATTTAGCCTGCAAGAGCCACGAGGAAGGTTGAAGTGGCTGAAATGAACATGAATTAAATCGCAGCTAATCTGTAACTACAACCTGATTATTAGGGACAAAAATTAAGCAACTGTGCTATTCTCAATGAACACAATATCTGATACAGTAACTCAAGCAAGTGGTGGACAGATGTTGTGGTTTGTGCTCATCAATCTTGAATTTGAAGTGAATCATGAATGAACTTTAAATGCACTACAGACTGCAACTAAACCTTTGCGTGCGTTTGGCTGTGTTTATCTCAGTACTAACATCTAAATCGACTCCACCTCCACCTCCACCTGCTCTATCTCTCTCTCTCTTTCTCCCTCTTCTCTCCTTCAGTGTGTACAGTGTATGTTTTGTGTGCCTTTGATTTGTCTCGTCATATTACTTCATCTCCTTTTTGTTTGAATGTGTACGTTGCCCTCTGTTGTATTACTAATCAGATACATGCTAAAGATTATAACATCATAGTTTGAGTAATTTGAGTTTTCCGCAGGTGAAGTTCGACCACAGCCAAAGGAAATATTTAGGGACGTGACAGGCTAGCTAGCCTCAGCTCCTGATGTCCTATTTGTTTAATCTGGACATAAACTAAAGTATAAAACGTTATACTTTATACTTTTTTAACTTGTTGTTACCTTAGGACAGAGCCAAGCTACCTATTTCCCCTGTTTTTAGTCTTTGTGCTAAGCTAAGCTAACCAGCTGCTGGATGTAGCTTCATATTTACTCTACAGGCATGAGAGTGGTATCAATCTTCTCATCTACCACTCGGCAAGAAAGCAAACTGTTGATTTATAACATTTTAGGTTAATACCATAAAAATCCTGTCGAGCCGAGAACAGAAACACAATGGCTTCTTCCTCTCACATTTCATTTAGAACAACAAAAGAAAAACATTTTGATTTATTTCTAATCAACTATACATGACTCACAGTCACTCTTCTCTCCCTCGCACTCGTGGCCTTTGCATGTTTAGCAACGATGAAGTTTTACACCTCTGTTGCTTTGATAAAAACATCTTCTGTTATGACCGGACAGAAGCCACCGACACAGTTAGATAATTGTGTTAATTTATGGTCGGTACGTGAAAAATAAAAATCACTCAAGTGGATCAGCTAAATGTGTGGTATTACGCGTTCCATATTTTTGATAATCGCAGTATTTAATGAACTGGAAAACATGAAGAGTTTTGTTCCAAAATGTAACCCCCTCCCAAAACAAACCCCAGAAAAAACTAAAACCAAATATTACTTTTAAAGAATTGTTGGTAATTAAGTGCTCAGTTGACAAATTGAGTGCATTTTCACAGGGTGGATCCTGTAGATTTCTCACACACTAAATGATAAACCTCAGGCAACGATTTTATTTTACAACGTATCTGGATATATAGCGTTTTGGAGTGGAACTCTTCACATCTCTTCCTTATTAGCTTGACATGAATTCTCACAGTATCACAGTGTTGTCTCTGTTCCCCTTGGGACTATGTAAATCATTAATGAGCATTCAGTTATTTCAAGTATTTTATATGAAAGGCAGGAGCAAATCCAATGAGTTACCCAAAGCTTTCAGTTTTTGTGTATTCTCTTGTGGTAAAGACAAACGCTTAAAGACATTATGACACAGACCGTGAGCATTTGCAGGGTATTGTAATCCTTTCATGGTGAGTTGAATATTGTTTAAAAGGTTTTCCTTTTTTTCTTTTCTTGGATGAACTAACTGAACACTTTTTAAAGCAAAGTTGGCATATTACCATGTACACATGTTACAGAATATAAAAATGTGGTATAACAACTGCAGTATATAAAATACTGGTATTCCATGATAGATCTTTGTATTAATGTGACTCTCTTAAGAAAATGTCTTCAAACAATCAGACGATCTCCTTTTCCATTTGGTCCTGTCTTATAAAGATCTGTAAATTTGACAAAATCTTGTCTTCATCTAAATCTCTGAGGAAGCTGAGCAGCTTGTGTTGGGGTGTGCGTTCTGTGTTATAATCTGCTGTTCTTCTGTCCACTCCTCAAGTGAAAGAAGCGATAGAAATGCGTGATTTTTCTTAGGTCAGAGGTCAGAACCAGCTACACATCAGCAGCTGGTAAGCCTGTATTGATTTAGTGTTTGTTAACTTCAGCAGGACAACCTTTCTGAATATTATGTCACAGTTTGAAAGACCTTCAGTTTTTTGTTTCTGTGGCCCAATCAATATGTGTCAAGAGGCTTTTTTTTTATTGTGGTTGGTCAATTCTGAACACAGAAGTAGAACACCTTGTATTGGTACAGGTCCTTTTCTCCACTGATGCTTTTATTATTATTATTAATATAACCTTTATTTAACCAGAATTAAAAGGCTTATTGAGATTAAAAATGTCTCAACAGTGTCCTGGCCAAGGCAGGCTGCAGCACAAATAACACAATTGCAGACATAAAACTATATATATCCTCATAATAACATATCAAGTCATTCTTCAACATTCAAAAGATCTACAGCTGGAAGTACCTTATGTTCAAGTCTTTTTCCAATGAGACCATCTCCTTAAGATTCAGGTGACTTTGTAGCTGATTCCAGGCTGAGGGAGCCGCATACTTAAACGGCCTTTTCCCCAGTTCAGTGTGGACTTTGGGGACAGTTAAAAGAAATTTCTTCGAGCAAAGACAATAGCTTCCTCTACTTTGTTGTAGGATGTAGGCCTGTAGGTAGGAAGGACGCAATCCAACAACAGCCTTATAGATAAAAGTCTCCCAGTGGTTAAGTCTATCGGTTGACAAGGCAGACCATCCAACCCGAGCAATGGTGAGTAAGTGCCTTGAGATTTGTGCTAAATCTCGGTGTTCCATGGTAGACCGTATCCAGCATGTGTATGCATTGTGAAGATGCATGTATATAATGTCACCATAGTCCAGCACAGACATAAAGGTGGCGTCAGCAGTCTTTTTTTAGCTTCAATGATGGCATATCAGATAAACGTCCATAAATCACCTTAAAATTATAACAAAAAATATGCTGCCTTTAACTGGAAGATCTTGCCTCAAAATCAAAATTATCTTCAGTGTCAAAAGTAATCCAGTTCATTTATGTCTTTCAGTGTTAAGGCTCAGAATGTCCCATCAACATGGTTCTTACATCTGCTTCCATGGAACACACTTTCCTCCATTCATATTTGTGGTATATCACAAATCTGTAGTCAAATAGGCAAAAAACTGCAACAATCTCTACTTACTCACTTTTTTTCATAAAATCTGTGCTACAACATGTAAAGTACCACTCTTCTGTTCTGACAAGCCTAAACAGACAAGGCAAACAGTAGAATTTGCACAATGCTACTGTGTATTTCTAACTTCTGTTAACATGTCCCCTCCCGTTATTTGTGTGATCCTGCCTGAAATGCTGTGAGCAGAGGGGCGCTTGATATTTTGCAACATAATCTACCTGGAAAGGTGCACTTTCATATATTTGATTTGCCAGCTTGGTGCATTGCCAGATGAGGTCAGAAGGCGATGCAGCAATGGTTGAACCAGCATAACCTCTTTTGCTGTTTGACCCAGCATGTTTTTTTTGCCAAAGGCTTTTGTTAAGCCATCCCTGCCTCACCAGTGCAGTGGTGCTGATGAAATAACACCTACCTGCTCCTCAAAATGAAACAAAGCATTGCTGCTCCTCACCTCTGTTTTACACTCAGATCTAATGCTACTAGTAAAATGTATCCATGGGAACCGTGACATCAGGCCCTGTCTAATTAACTAAGCTAACCAGCTAACCAAGCATTGGAACAAATGCAGATATAAGCACCTTGCTCAGAGGTGCTTTACGTGTTATTCTTGAGGGAAAAGAACATGTTACTTGGTAACCCTAGTTATTACATTTTTTGCGGGCCTTTTTGGACAGCTGATAGTATGGAGACAGACAGCTGGAATTGAACACGGATGATGCATTAAATTAGAATATGTCTTAACCATTTTGTACCAGAATGCCCCGCAACCCTTGTTCCTTCATGTTAAAATACACTACGATGTAGGGAAACATGCAAAATAGAGCGTTGTGCCCATAGGTATGAACATATATTCATATGTTGTTAAGATTTTCAAATTGCTTCCAAAGGAAATGTAAGCAACTTCACGGTGTGACGATGCACAGAGAGAAGCACAGGCGTTGAAGCTGTGCTACATACTTAGAGGCTTCATTGGCGAGTGTCCACATATGAGATGACAGCCATCCCGTTATTGTTTTAGTGACCCTCTTACAAACAACGGGAAAATGGAGACGAATTCAGCGCCGAGGGATTTGAGGTCAGTAAGCAGTGTGTTACGACGGTGGTACCTTAATTGTTTATTGATTTACAATTACGCAGTGTATTGTGTGTGTGGGCTTCTCTGTGTGTGTGTGTGTGTGTGTGTGTGTGCGTGCTCATATTTGTGGTTTAGTCTGGAGTGTCTCAAGTGTCCAGTTTCAGCTTCTGTGTTTTCTAACTGCAGCCTATAACATCAGCTTGAGAAATGTACACAGAGGCAGACAAAATGTAAACACATTACAGTTAAGCCGTTTAACTAAAAGCCATGTAGTCACACGCACAATGCTACCTTAAATGCTAATTACTGTCTGACAGCTTTTGAAGAGCTCTGACGGTCAGTACGCTGTTATTATGGTTTTCTATGTGCAGTGTTAGACATCCAGCTGAGCATCATAAAGGCTGAATCATGTTCCTACACTGCAGGTGCATTAGTATAATTACAGATTGCAGTTTTAATTAATTTAATTTGCAATTTTAGAGAGAGAGAGAGAGAGACTTGGAACTAATAATATAACGTGCAAATAAACACACACCCCAACTGCATTGACAGAGAGAAACACTGGTCACAAGTTACAGTTAAAAAGACGGAGGGGCACATTCGCAAAAAATGGATTGCGCATGTGCATCACTTGCAAATCTCAAGGTTTTGAGCTAATGATATCACAAAGCAAACACGCCCATAAAGTTTTACAGCTGAGTGCAATTTACCCTTGTTTTGTGTCTGATTGCAGTTATCAATGTGTCAAAGAACACAGCTGGCAGGACAGTGGCAGAGAAAGCTGAACATTTTCAGATCGCGAGCTACAATCAAAAAGTGCTAGTGTCCTTCCAAATATCCGTTCACGAGCATGCCTGGCGTGCCGGTGCCGTCGCCTGGCTACAATCACTGCTGCCACGATCACTGGAATGCCGGGGGCATGACATGAATGAAAACAAATGAATGAACAAATGTGCATTGTTTACCACCAGCTCTCTGAATATGCTAAAAACGTTGACGCTGTGTGTGGCTATTAGCGCTGGTGTTTGTGAATTTACTTTTTTTACAATGAAGCTCATTTGCAGAGAAAAGGGCCAATTTTGCACCAAATAATACATTTGCATTTCACCCTTTGTGGGTACAAAGAGTTCTGGGTACAGTTCTGTGTAAGATGTTGCTAAGCGCTTAAATAAGTGCTGCTCTTTGGCAACAACGCATCAGAGTTTGCTAAGGAGTAAATAGAGTCTCAGTCTTCAGTCATATTCAGATGTCTTACAAATGAGCAGCACAAAAATCTCAAACTTCTATCTGCTGTCACTTCTGATGTGCGAGAGCCTTAAAGTGTCAGAGGACACCGAAGGTACTTTGAAAGTGTACATGGCTTTCATTCATTTCAGTACGACATTAAGTTTGTTTATTTTTTTCAAATGAACTTAAACTAACTAATCCATCACAATGACTGTTTAGTTGACTTTTTCTGTGTAGTTGTCATTACTGTTGATTGTTAATGCTGTTTCAAATTGAGATTGTATGGCATTTTTAAGTAAACTATCTACTGTTCACATACTGTCCTGTGCTCATATACTGGATAAGGAGACAAAAATAACACTCAAAGACTAAATGCTCCATTGATGAAATGTGTGTTGTTGTATCTTATCCTTATGTACAGACACTATACTGACTAAAAATATGAAAAATACCTGAATACATAGGACCTACAAAGCATACTGAAAGCAGTGGGTGGGTCCTACTGTATGAGGATGAATTGATTGTCATCACACAATACCTACCTATACTAAATTACAATAATAATATCTAATCTGTGTTTAAAGCTGTAATGCTCATGTAACTATCATCTAGTCGGTTGGCAGAAGGCGAGGAGAAAAATAACTGTTTGATCGAAGCACTCAACATGGCAGGAGTTTAATGAAGGGGTTTGGACAACATCATCTGCAGCTGAACATGTGTGTGTCACTAATTACAGTCCCAAGAGGAACCTATCATTACAGTAATCAGTGCAAACTGAATTTTGTAGAACATAAATCTACAGCACAAGTAAATGTAGAGATGTGACAGATCGATGTAGACAGCCACCACCTCATTCATAGTCATAACTGAGTCAAATTCAAACACATAATTTGAGATTCAGGGTGCCATTATAAATAAACGTCCATAAATCTGTTTAGAATTCATAGACAAAAAGATGCTTCTTATGACTCCAAAACTTGCCTGAGAATCATCACCTTTTAAGTTTTTAAGTGTGTTGTGTAGACCACAACTCCAGCAACATGTGTTCTGCAAATGTGATGGAAATTGTTAATATTATAATTAATCCTAGCTAGTCCTGGTTTTCAGTTGACAAACAGTTATTTGCTGAAGTAGAAGTGATATTTTCTTCTCGTGCACACCAGCTGGTTGCTGGAGCGAACAGTCTTCCATGCATGTGACATGTAAGCTCCTGATGAGAGTGCATTTAAAGTGAATATACTGATGTGTTTTTCGGGCAGATTGCTTCTCGGTATTCCAGTATTGCTTGTCAGCATCAAGTGCTGCAACACAGCCAAGCCATTTGAGCGACTATCCAAACATATACAGAATAGGTGTCATTTCTAAATTGCTTTTAAAAGTGCATTCACCTTCAAGTATTCAGTCTCTGATTCACCCTCATCTGTGTCTTTTTAAAGCATGACTACAAGGAAGTGATTCACTCTTCACACAGTCGGTTTGTCTTATTTCGTCAAAATAATCCTGAACTGTATTCAGCTGTGTCAGCTTGCCTTGGATGAAAGCAGGTATTGAACTTCATTGATAACTGTGACAGCTTTGTAGAAAGCACAAGGACAGGAAATGGGGGCTGAGGGTTCTCTGCAGTCGCTATTTGGTGCAAAGATGAGGAGGCGAGCTCATTTGTGATGAAGAGGTTGTACGAACAAAAAAAGGAGCTACACTGAAGCTCATTATATAATCCAATACCTTGCTGTTTTCTTACCGGCAGACACGAAAAGGAAGTACACTGACCTTGAATGCAAAATTGCCCACTGCTATTTGATCAAAAATGGTTCCTTCCTTATGATTTAGTTGATAAATCATAATCTTCTGTTTTGCCTCAAAGCTTTCTCCGGTGCTATCGCATTGTAAACAGTGTTTTTGTTGAGCACCTGAACCCAGAGCTGCTTCCTCGCCACCCAAGGGGAATGCCTTTGACTAATCCCCAAAGCTGTCTTATCAAGTGTGATTGAATAGAGCCTTCAATCCCCAGAAGACTGGCTAACCTTTATCTTGCCTATTTTCTATTTCTGCATCTCTTTCTTTTCTCTCCAGAACAAGGTGTTTGTGGGAAAAACGGAGACCTGTTAACTGTTTACACCCTTCAATATGCACATCGTTTCCCCAATGGGTGTGCGTTTGAAACATGAAAGGTTCTGAACAAAATGGAAAATTTCTACTCCATTAGCCATGCAGCCAATCAGTGAGCGGTGACCCAGATAAGGAGTGTGATATCGATGATGACAGCAATAAAGACGTATTTTCACCACAAGCCTTCCTTCTAATTAGCTTGATCTGCAGAAAAAATAAATTAATTTTGACAAAATGTAAAAGAGGTGGTGCGCTGGGAGGATTAAACAAGGGAGTGTGACAGGAGGAGGGGAGGTGAGATTCAGAGGGTTTCTGGGGGTTAAGCTACTCCACTGTTGGGGAATAGGTGACAATTACCAGTGAAATGAGATTTTGTGGCTTCAGGTTCCCCCTAAATACGGTATTTGGTCAATGTAATTGTTCAGGGTTGAGTGGGTGACACTCATTGATGATGCTTAGGCTGTTTTTGCATTTCTTGACGAGTACCGGCACTTCGGGCAAACTACGTTGTGTACAGTATTAAAAGTGTGTCTACTACCCTGTCAGGCTGCACATTAGCTGCTGATGTATTATATTAAGGGATGCCCTCATTCTAACGGAGAACTAAAGGGTGGTGGCAGCCTAGAGGGCTTGTGTTGATGCTGATTGGAATACATAGGTGTCATTTACACTGGGGACGCCGGGGACATGTCCCCACCACTTTTTGAAATGGTTGATTTCATCCCCATCACTTTCTAAAGTGAACCTGCTCCAAGAAATGTGCGAACGCTTTGAGAAAGGTTTATTTGTACAATAAGAAAAACTAAAAAGCGCAGTGTCCAATGATGCATATAGATGGCGGATGAACCTGCATGGGAATTCAGCTGTTGGAGTGAGCAAAGAATGACAATTACACTATTATAATTTTCTACATTTTCTTTTGTTTTTTTAGAGCATTTTAAAACAATATAATAGTTATTCACTTTAAGGAAGAATGTGGCAATTAAGACACAGTCCTAAATATTAGCTGTGATTTTCATGTGATGAGACGACGACTCATTTCTGTCCAATACTGCGCCTGTGTAGACACGTGAGAGAGAAAAATTTCATGCATTATTATTGTTGCGCAGGCACTCATGATTGACACATCACTAGAGTCCACACTTCCATGCTGGATTCAAATGGAGTGCACAAAAACCTTTTTTTTCCTGTTTTTCTTTTTTTTATGTTTTCAGACACAATGTTTTCACTAGTGTGGGGAAACTTTGTCACCAAAATAGCCATAGTTTGAAAAAAGTATTCCAACAAATTATATTTGACTATAATTGCCTATATATAGTTTCCTAATGCCACATGTTTTTATGTGAGGAATTAGTGATCATGTCGCTGTTTTCCCCTTAATTTTATTCAACTCATTCTAAAATATGAACTCTTCACATGCTCGAAAGAAGGAGAATGTCATTGAGGAGGTTGGCAGTGTGGCCAGAGTGGATAGGAAGCAATCAAGCAAGCAAGTAAGAAGGTCAGCAGCCAAAGTGCCAGGAGGAACAGTCCTGCACGGCAGCACTGAAATACCAACCTCTACACTTCCTCCTGGAGGGATGTTTGCCACATTAAGATTCCACGGCGGAGGGGAAGATGGGGGATGTCACCCCACAGCAATCTGGTGCACGCTCAGCAGGTGTTGACATCTAGATTAACCTTGGACTGCTGTGAGTCCAATTCCTCTGGAAGGCAGTGTCTTATTAGAATGCATACAGACAGCTTGTGTCCAATCCTCGGCTTTTGAGGCTCCCAGGTACTGCCCCTCATTCACTGGCCTGTCAATCGAAGGGGCATAAGAGCATTGCTGCAGCGACGTGGCAAACTTGGAAGCTGGCTGGGACTTTTAACCCAACAATCACTGAGTCTCTCCTAATTCATATTACCATGACTGCTCCTACAGGACCCTATCAAGTCCATTCATGAGGGAGCAATGCCACAAAGTAAACTCAGAATGATGTACAACTTAACCCTTAATGCCTGGGTATTTGCAAACAAACCCACATGCGGTGGTGTAAGGCAGTTACGACAGTGCAGCTATTATGATGGGCCCTAGTTCACGCTAGTTTCTAGTTAGGAAACGCGCGCACACACACACACATATACCATTAGGCATATATATATATATATATTTATATATATATATTAGCAATAGTGTGTGGGATTTTACAGTGGAATTAATTACTTTGGCTAATGAAACAAACATCAGCACCTGAGAGCAGAGGAGCTGTCTTTTTCACGGTGGTGCTGAAATGACCGCTGCTTTTCACAAAAGGCATTTTTGGTGCAATAACCTCACAAGTGCACTCCTGTTTGATATAAAGGTGAGATGATAGTAAAAATGAAGACTATAGCACTCAATGAGACAGAAAAGAGCTTCAGTATTTAATAACAAACTGTCCCCAAAACTGACCAGCTACATAACCTGCATAAACTCCATCAAATGATGGTTTGTTGCCTGCCAACCAGTCACCAGAATTTCATTTGTTTGTCAGTTCAGCAGAAATCACCCCAATATCCTCTTATTATTCATTACGGGACTAACAATATGCATCGCCATTGAGTCACGCAGGGCCAGTGGTATGTGTTTTTATAAATCTCAACACCTTTGACTTTACTACAAAGTGTAATTATCATGAGAACATGGATGAAAAGGCATGGCGGCAAATACAGTGGCTTTACACACATCTGAAGAAATCTACCATAATGTATGTACTACTTGTCTTGAAATGTATCTCTAACACAATAGCATAGTTTGCTATCCTAACGTTACCTGCTGCCCGATTGTTGACTTGGTTTACCCAACCGCTGCGTTGCTGCTAAGAGGGGGGTTAACGTCTGTGGGCGAATAAAAAAGCCAAAGGAATCTAATTTAGGCAGCTTTGCTACCTTCTCCTCCTGTTCTTTTCTTTCTCATCTTTTCTTACTGACGCTTTTATGTTTAGGCATAATGACACTTCACTCCAGTTGCAGATGTGCTACTCAGCTTGTCTTCTGGCACCTAAACTACCTACCGTAAATCGTATCTATCGTCTCTCACAACATGATCAAATGGAGACTTCATTGGACATCAGCATACATATTACCCAGCAATCATCATTGCATATCTGTATGTGACAAAAATACCAAAGTTTTATAGTTTATTTATTGTTTATGTAGAATAATACATATTTAGTTACATATTGCTACTGACTATTTTACAAAAGAAAAAAAAAGCAAGAAAGAAAACCATGATGGAGATGGGTTTGCATTTTTAAGGGTATATAGGCTATAGCAAATGTTACCACAGTTTTTCAAAGTGAGACCTTTGTTGAATTCAGGCAGTGTATGGCTTGCACTGTCTAAATTTACGCCCCTGCCTACATGCTGCTGTGGCCAAGTGCTTATCTGGCTCAGGTGCAGCAAAAGATGAAAATCTTACAACATATTTTACTGTGTTACACTGCTGTATCTGCCCAGTGAGCGACACTTACTACACACAAATTATTCAGCATATATATAATAATATATCACAGTCAGTGTCTTGCAGCGTGGTTGTGGCCCACTGTACTGCATTCAAGTCCTGTCACTCTCAATGCACATACCATGGCTCTGTACTGACCCTATGAACTTTTTGGAGGAAAAACATCAAGACAACAATAGCTTTTTGACAACAGTTTTGACATGTTGACACCAGAGAAGGCAGGAAGTTCAAGGTTTAACAGAATAAAATGAATAAATCCGATGGGATGTACCAGTTTTGGCTTCTCCTCTCAAGGTAAACCTGGACAATGACAGTGTTTTAGCAAACAGGTTGGTGAATCCGCTGAGAGCAGCTCTGTTTGAGTCGACTTTGGAAATGACAACTGGGTTCGCTGAGGAGAGTCAGTCTCTGTAAAATCTGACACGATTGTCTTTAGTTTTGTTGATTCAAATTTAACTAAAAATATCAATCCAGGGACTTTGAATTTGATTAAAACTTATATTCCTTTTTTAATACAAAACAAAGACACACACAGCTAATTATAATGATACTGACCAATGAGAGTAAGTATGAGTTTAGTTTATGATAATTATAAGGATAATATGTGACAGAAATATGGCGCTACAGGAATTATTAGCTGAGGTGAACTTTCCTCCATCATTTCAACACCACGGTTTCTGAGCAGAAGCACGTGACTAAGTTGTTTGTGAAGACCTGCTGTTTTATTGTAAACAACTACAGTGTGGACCCCAGGAAGACTAGTTGCTGCAGTGCTGTAGCTAATGGGGCTCCTAATAAACTAAACTAACCTACACAGCGCAGGCAGACATTGAGCCCTCTTTGTATCTCTCACCCACAACTTGGATAGGCTTGTTGAGCAACATTTCAGATATTTCCATGGAGACTATCAGCTTTGTTTTTTCTTCACAGTGTAACCATGTGTCTGTAAATTAACCCATACACCATAAACTAGCTACCACTTTCCTGCAGCTGACAACACCCATGTCAACTTGCAAAACTGAATTAATATTCACCGGAACGCCTTAGTCCCGTGGTGGGAGTTACACAAGCTGTTGCCATAGCAACTCTGAGAAAATGGGATTTCAGATGGGGATGTTGATCAGTCCTGATATGTATGGACAACACTGTACATTCTGTCCTTCCACATGAGGATGGATAAAACATAGTAGCAAAACAGCGTATTAAAAAACATGTGTTACTAATGTGGGGGCTCTAGTTAGAAGAAATTAATCAGAAATTGAGAAAATGCATCTTGTTAGGATAGAATGGTCCAGTGGTAGCTTTTAAAAGCTTAAAGGGGTAAACGGTTGTAATATCTAAGAAGCAATATATACACATGAGTTCCAAAACCTTTCCCCCCTGGTGATTATGATATGCACCTGTATATATAGCTCTGGACACATTAAACTCACCTTTTACAGTCTGAGGTGTAGTCTATAGAAAAGACGATACCATCCTTTCTTTTTATCTTCCTACTACAGTCAAGTGTGGTGTGGATGCAACTTAAAAGGGAAAACATAAAAGCCAGTTTACTGGTCATGAGCAGCCTGTTGTATGATGTCTTTTGTGGCTCTGCAGGGAGCTTTGTCATGTCTGGTTAAAAAAAATAACCTTGACGAATTGTCCTTGATGTTACAGTATCTCGGCAGGAGCTTAGAGACTAGAAGTTTGTAACAGAAAGCTTGCGTTACAAACTGGGGACATGGAAATTGACCAGTTAACAGAAATTATGCCAATGGTTGCATTATGGGAAATGTAGGACACAGGGTTTTTAGAGCTTGACCCATACTAGAAACTAAAAGTCAGGAAGGCCTTTAAAAAACTCTTGATAGTTAATTGAAAGCTACTGTGTGAATTTTTTAAATAAAACAAAATTAAAAATTAAATAAAACTAAAATAAAATATACCCATTTGTATATATGAAAAAAAAAACTGGGATACCTCTATGATAAGTGGGCTAATTTTGTCAGTTCAATCTGGCAACACAGTTTGGTGCGGTAATGCAACAACAACTATCAAAATGGTTTGAGGGTCTTTTCTTTCTCTTTTGAAAACGAAAATGCACTCAGCACATTTAGCTTAAGGGTGGATCATAACACTGAAAGCAAACATGTTACTCTCCTAGTTTATCTGTCACCCATTGGTTAAGATGGGTTTGCTCAGAAAGCACTGGCATTACTGTCCACATTCTCTCAAGTTTGAAATGTTTGGTTTAGCCCTGATGGATTCTGGCAGCAATTTGGAAGGACTCATGTTATATATATATGTATATATATATAGTTTTTTTTTATCCTGTGATCCAGTTTAATAGTTAAAATGTTTAAAAGACCTTGTATCTGTCATATTGTCTTTGTACCAATTTCTGTGCTATTCCCAGACCGAGCATGTGATTCCAACTGTTGTTCAACTCTAGTAGTTTCTGTAGAACAACAAACAACAACACAGCTTTCTCCTTCTGAGGGGTCAATAAACCCTTTCACCCAAAATGTGGCAACTGCTAGCTGTGTTGATCTGAGGTGTTTGGCAGCTAAATGCCTAAAAGCAAAGGTGAAAAAACATCTGGAAAACGGGTTAGACATCACGTTAGAACACATTAATATGAGTTTATCTGAATTTGTGATCAGAAGGCATTAGATACTTGTTGAGAGAGACAGCCAACAATAGAAATGCTAAAATTAAACTAGTGGCATTACTTGTTTTTATAGATTCTCGTATTAGCTGATCTAGTTAATTGGCTTGTGTGAGCAGCCACTATGTTGGCTGAACCGTATGAGAGGCGCTGAAAATGGCAGGGTTTAATGTTACTGTAGAATGATAGAGTAATTGTTTGTAGGGGTCGTTATTTGCTGTATTCTGTCAACAGTCTAAAGCAGATCGAAACACCAACTCAAAACTCTCTGCGTAAGGCAAGGCAAGTTTATTTATATAGCACCTTTCATACATGGATGCAATTCAAAGTGCTGTGCAGAAAAAAGGACAAAAAGAAAAGGCAATAGTTAAAACTATATAATCATTATTCAAACTAAAGGAAATTAAAATATATAAAAAGGTAAAGATAAAATGTATTAAAAGGATAAAAAGAAATAAAAAATACATAAAAAAGCAGTTTTAAAGATAAAATGTATAATTTAAAAGCTACAGTGCAGATAATTACCTTCCTGAATTAAAGGCCGTAGTAAACAGTGATGTTTTCAGCCCTGATTTAAAGGAGTTTACTGATGTGGCAGACCTGAGGCTTTCTGGAAGTTTATTCCACATAACTGGTGCATAG
>JAVQJD010040443.1:0-10507 GCA_036023655.1 Nannoperca australis
TATATATATATATATATATATATGTATACACACTGTAGGAGGATGCACCAACTGCTGAGTAATAGAAAAACTATTTTAACTGCTGACAGAGTAGTTGTGATAAACTATAGTCATTCAACTTATATGCAGTTCATGGAAGCTTTTAAATACCTTTTTAAACATTGTTTTTAAAAAGGTATTTAACCGAATCAGGATCAGGGTTCAAGTTTTATACCTTTTTAAGACTCACAAAAACATATTACAATTATATACATTATATAAATGAACATAGTCTTCTCTTGAGAGCTTTGTGGATGTAACCGTTTTTAAAAGAGAAATTATGAAAAGGTAATTTTTCTTGTTAAAATGATTTGTTTTGGCTCATTTTTAGCAATCGCCCAATAGGTGAGAGGGGTCAAAGGTTAAATAAAATTATTATTTTGAATCACACACACACACACACACGCACAGCCAACGCCTCTTGAGGTAATTTCACTCATCCACCAGCATTTTTCATCCATCCTCATCCATCATTTTTCTATTAACTTCTCCGGTCTGAGCTTTCAGGGGAGTCCTGCTGAGGCTGTGAGAAGGATCAATCAATAATTCATGTCTTGTTTCCCGGCCACACAGACAGAGGTTGCTGAGCCGACTCGTCCCTCAAGCTAAGAGATGTATTGGTGCTATAAAAAATAAAAAAAACTCTTCTCACAGCAGCCTCAGTCCAGTTCCTGCTCATCTGCAGCGACCACAATGTG
The DNA here is from genome assembly GCA_036023655.1 of Nannoperca australis. Taxonomy (NCBI): domain Eukaryota; kingdom Metazoa; phylum Chordata; class Actinopteri; order Centrarchiformes; family Percichthyidae; genus Nannoperca; species Nannoperca australis. Next base: position 738 of record JAVQJD010040443.1, read on the forward strand.
ACATCTGCATCTGAGTCACACAAGAAGCGACAGTTTTATTCAGCTGCAGCATGTTCCTGCATGGCTTCAGGCCCATCAGGGATAACGACACAACAGCAGCCTGAGAGGAGGAGGGCGTGATGATTGGTTGTTAGGCTTCCTGGGTCATAGCTCCTCCCCGGCTGCAGAGTCCCCTTTGGGAGAATCTCCAGCCTAACATGAGTCGCGTCATTGTTCCCCTGCTCAGGCTCTCAGTGTGCACCGTCACCCTGGTGGCACCACGGCGGCTAGCAACACCATGTCAAACACAGTGACGTCAGCTCTCTGCATCCATTTTGGCTTTGCTGACTGCAAAATGGACTGAAGAGGAGTCAGACTGAGGGCAGCCGAGAGGTGCAGTACAAAACCTGCAGCGCGGTAGATCAGAAGTGTTAAAGTGTGCACAAAAGGGGTTTTTCACAGAGCTGTCAGTTTCTACTGTTTTATGCATTAGCATTCAACACTTGTGTCTCTACAAGTTAATTGTGCTGTGACCTGCCATCATCTCCGAATGCCTCTTTAACTCAACGTGTTGGTTAGAAAATGGCTGACTTGCTGAGAAATTACAAATAAGAAACTAAATTCATAATGAAAATGTGACAAATGCACCTTTACAACAAACACAATAATTGTGAACAAACAATCTCAGGTACTAAAGTCAGCGTTATATTTTTTCTAAGACTTTGTGGAGTAAACGTACATCATGCTAGCTCCATTAGGCACTGCAGCACTTTGAACTAAATGCTAACATCAGCATGCTAACATGCTAACAACCGAGGCTGATGGGAATATCATTGGTTGTGCAGGCAGACAAAAAGTCAGCGAATAACCAGAGTTATTACAATTCATCCTGAGACAAACATCAATGTCTGAACCAGATTTAATGGCAATCCACTCAATAGTTGTCAAGACATTTCACACAAAAATGCAAACCTCGCGATGGTGCTAGGAAAACGATTACTCGTCCTGGAACCACAAAGGTCTGTACAAGATTCAATCCACCTAGATGACGTTGTAATGTTTTACTGGATGAGTGAAAACTTTGCCCTGCTGGTGGTGGTAAATGAAACGTCGACATCAGCAGGCTTCATCCTCTAGAGACCATCAGAAGAATAACGTGCTCTGTCTAATACTGAATTATGCCCTTCAAGAAAACACCACTGCTTCTGAGGAGAGCGCGGATTCTTCTTAGACACCAGAGAATATGTAGGCCAAGCTCTCTGTGCAGACATTACTACCACTGCACTCTGCAGATGTTCTGCTGTAGCTCTCCGCGCTCTGAACAATGGGTGTAATGTTTGTTTTTTTATGGCCGAGTGAATTGAATTGTTGCCACTACAAGCTTTGCTCTTGCTTCCCCGTGCATCAAAGCCTGTTTGTGTTTCTGCTGGAGCGTCTGCGCGTCCTCTCATCGCTGCGTCCAGTTCAACGTACCCAACGCTAGTCTTTTATAGTCTTTTTAACTAGTCTGCTTTCTTTGATAGGTTCTACAATTTCCTAATCTATTAGAGGGTTTCTTAAAAAGGACTTTGTAGTTACGGTGCAAGAAGAAAGTACACACATAAAAGAAATAGAGACAGGGTGCGATTAGCGTAGCTTAGCATAAAGACTTGCAGGGGAAACGGCTAATCTGACTATTCCGACCAGCTCCTTTGAAGCTCACCCTTTAACATGTTGCTGTGGTTTCACTGGGAGTTACACGCTGCTTCCAGTCTTTACGCTAGGCTAAGCTAACTGCATTTGGAGTGTGGTTTCAATCATCTAACTCTCAGTAAGAAAGCAAATAAGTATATTTCCCAAAATATCACACTATTTCTTTAAGTAGCCGCTCATTTACTTGAGTTTTCCGGAAAGAACTAGCAAAAGGTACAATTTCCTTGATAGAATCTGTAAATATACATTTACTTCTGGAAACCTTGTTTGTGTATTTGTATACTTACTTTTCATTTATTCATGTTCAGCTGCATTGACAGTTACTTTTGTAAAAGACGGTTTTACAAATTAATTGACTGAATTAATTCCAATTAATTCAGTCAATTAATTGGAATTAATCAAAAGGTGTAGCAGTTGAACACCGTCTCCATTTGCACTGTTGGTACCAAATAAAGTAGGCCATACCAGACACCTCCCAAGGAAATTACAGATATATATATATATATATATATATATATATATGTGTTCCTTTCTATGAAATGATTATATATTATTAGGAAAGTTTGGGAGTGGTGGTTTGTTACATAACTACAGTAGCAGACCATTAAGAAACAAGCAAATAAATCCTGTCAAAATGAATATTAATCATATGCATTTGTTCGTAGAAGTAGAAGACAGTTAAACACCTCCTCTGAAACAAATGCACTGTCAGTGAATAGAGAGGTACGTGCTTGACACTAATCGCCGCTTCGACCCGCCCATCTGGAGACGACCAGGAGGCCCATCGATTATCTCTCAGTCTCACAGTGAATCTTTAGCAGAGGGGAATATTTCAAACGGCTCCGTCTGGAAAAAACAACGCAGCACAAATGAACCAACGTTTCCTTGAAGCACTGATCTAAATGTTGAAACAGCTGCGCTAATTGCCGATCGTGACAACACCCGGATGGTGGAGCCGAGGAGGACAGACGTGCTCTACTGCACAGCAACCTGGGTTTTTTTGTTTTTTTAAGATGTTAATGTATCCGGCACCGCCGCTCCCAGCTGCAGGAAGAGCCGAGCTGTAACTTGTGGCAGGGCTAATCTCTGCAGGCAGACCGGAGCACGGCCCGATCAGCAGGGGTAGCAGGCAGAAAATGAGAACACCAAACAGAGCAGCTCCCTCAGCTCCTCCTGGGTTTAAGTGGAGCTCCTGTGTGTTGAGCTGCGTGAGCAGCCCTTTAAATGGGAACGCCAGCCTCACCTGCAACACGGATGTCAAGTCATTCTTCTGTTGTTGTGCTGAGTGAAGCCGAGTGATGGCTCAGGGCATAGAGAGACGAATCAGATAAATTCACACGTCTAAAAAGGGATGAGGGCTGCAACGAATGATTCAATTAATATTTTCATTATCGTTTTTTGATTAATTCACAATCATTTTGTCTATAAAGTGTCAGAATATTGTGAAAAATGGCTGATATGATCTCCAACATCAAAGTGATGGATTTAGAAAGCTTGTTTCATTCAACCAACAGCCAAAAATATTCAGTTTCATATAATAAAAGGAAGAAAAGCATCAAATCCTGAAGCTGAAACCAGCTTTTTAATGACTTGCACGATTAATAATCATTGAAATAGTGTCAATCGATTGATCTCAAAGATGATTTGCAGCTTGGATTTGGCTTCACCACCCGCACCACTGAAAAGTTGGTGCAAACATCACAACCAGTAGTTACAGCTTGTTCTGTTGGTTTCTGAATGACAGCTCAACCAGGATTCATATCCCATAACCTCTAGACAACAATATGCACTGTTAAGGTCTGGGGTTCGAAGCCCCCGGCCGGCTTCGGCCTTTATGAATGTAGAAAGTCACAGACACAAAAACAGAAAAGTAGTCTTCCTGATGCTATTTGGGAGTCAAATGCATCCAAAATATATTCAAGATCCAGTCACAAGCACTGGTTTAAAGCCCAGGAGCAGAAGTGTAACAGGACACCTGTGCACTGAGCTGTTCTGGACATCCAGAGAAAGATGTTAACAGTGCAGCTTGTTCTGCGCTAATTAAGAGGCTGAAAGGGTGCAGGGCTTTGAACCACAAACCAGAAATCTTCTCTCTTTATTGTCGGTCGTCCTGCAGGTTTGCAACAGTAGCTGCTCTCCTCACTGCCACCCTTCATGTGGGTTGGATGCATAAATAGCTGCAATCATGGCTGCCAGAGGGACAAGACATCAGACATGCCAAGTTGTAAAACGCATCACCTCCAAACCCGGAATACACCATTAACCCATGAGATCTACGGTTTCCCGACAGCTTCTCTTTCAAACGGACACTTTCAATCATCGATTCTCTCTCCGGGCAAAGTCGTTTCAGCACCACTGATATAAAACACCGCAAAGCAACACCACAGAGGAAAGCAGGGGGACAAAAACACTGCTCATCACTCCTTTCTCCATCCCATTCTCCCCGCTGGGTTTCCACAAGGTCATTCTGGCGCACGACGCAGGACGGAGCCCCCAGCGACACCGGCAGCTTCGAGCTTGTCCTCATATTGCACAATAACACATAAGCAGGATAACTTTTATTTTTTTACAATCCGAGAAAACAAAGTGCGGTCAAATGTCTGACCGTGTAGGCTACTAAAAAAAGAAGAGGCGGAACAGGCGGCGGAGAGGCGGCAAGGGCATCGGGGCCAAACCCGCCGCCAATTAGACAACAACTGGATGGTTGAGGGGAAGCGGGCCACATGTGCCGTTTAATGACATTAAAACACAACACTCGCAACCTCCTGCCCTTCCTGCCCCCCCCCTCAGAGTGAATCCTCTGCGCTCGGATGGATGCATGATGGATGCATGATGGATGGATGGATGATGGAGATCGCTCCTAACGCACAAGACCTCCCAGCAAGAACAACGAGGGGCGCATTTCGCCAAAATCCGCAATCTCACTTGCGTCTGAACGCAACGCTTCAGGCGAACAGCCCGCACGTCTTCATCGACCGATTCCTTGATTTCCCTTCGTGCGCGGGTTTAGGGGTCATCGCGTGGCGCAGCGCCGGCCTACAGACTCGCTTTCTTTACCGATAAATGTCTAATTCTACATAAACACACGCAAACCTGTCACGTTATCCTGCACCTGGACGCACGGTCGATAGCGGCAGCAGCGGAGGCAATTAGAGGAAGGGACGCATTACACGGCGGATTAAGATCAACTCGCGCATTTCAAGAGGATTATTCCTTTTCTTACCTTGTGGCGGGGAGGTCTGCGCGGATCAGGGGCACCGGGATTCGCCTTGGCTTTTTAGTTTTGTATGGTTTGTTTTCCTGCTCCTGTGCAGGGAGTCACCCCGGGTACCTGAAGCGAGAAGGTCCTGTGTGCCCCAGTGATGTGCGCTGACGTAGTAGCGGAGAGCTGCGCCCTCCTCCCTCCTCCGCCCCCTTTTACTTACTACACAACATCCCTCTTGGATGGAGACGCCGCCCCCTCCTCCTCCTCCTCCTCCTCCTCCTCCCCCACTCCCATCCCTCCTCCAGCAGACACCATTCCTCTCAGAAAGAACAGGGGGATTTGCTGCTTTGCATGAAAACCCCCCGAAAACGGTGAAGGCGGTTTCTTTATTTCCTCCCCAGTGATTCAATCGTGGGGGAGTTTAAATACTACAAGGTCACACTTCATATGGGATTCACGCGCAGCCAGGTGGAAGGAGCTCTCCGCTCACGCGCACTGCATCTCTGTTAGACTTGTGATTTGCTCCATATGCACCAAATGGTTGGTGCAACGAACTGTGCAAGACGGGCCTCTCTCTCCTGCACGTGCTTGGGCTCGTGCCTGTAATTGGCCATGTTAAAAAAAAAGAAAAAGACAATCACAAGGATGCCCCTGGTGGAAAACAACTGAAATCCTACCATATTCTTTTTGTGTGGGACACAAATATCACTGCAGTGTTCAGATATACTGAAACCACGAGGGGAAAATAACACGTAAAGTCGAATTAACAGTAAATCATCACTGGAGTTTGAACACCAGGTTTGTTTGTGTCAGAGTTAATATAATTAGATTCAACTTTGTCATGTACAAGGTAACAAAATGGGGTTTCAACTTGCAAGGTGCATGAAGAGAAGCAGTGTTGAGGGGTCAGAACTCCCACAGCAGGTCTTCACAGCAGACAGAAAAAGGAAAACACGGAGATGAAGCTCATGAGACTGAAGTCAAAACGCTCAAGTAGGTGTAAAAACCGAGACAGTGAGCTGAAAGATGCTAAAATGCTCAGTCGAACTGCAGTCAGGTGATGACAGCTCTGCAGCGTCACTTCACATTACAGTCATTTAATCCACTGTTTTAGAATGAAAAAGTAGAGCAGCTTTAAAGTAACTGAAATAAAATAAAGTACAATTCACACAAACTATAGGCAGCCATGAATGAGTTTAGTATATTATATCATTTATAATTTAATTCTGAAGTGGTGCAAAGTGTCTAACGTTGGTTTTACATCAATTTGAAGGAACTAACTGGTAAACAGGAGGCATTAGCAAAAAAAATGCTACAAATACCAAATGTTTTTTATAATTGTGACAGAACAAAAAAATGCAACAAACCATGAAAAACTAAAATCACAGTCAAAGCCAAATGATTAAAAACCTCTTCACGCCTCCTGGAAGTGAATATAAATGCTTCCCTCTGAGGAACTTAACATCGCCATCTCCGATTGGTCCGACGCCACATGACCTCATTGGTGGCCACATGTGTGTTTGACGCCTCCACTTTGCCTTTAGCCTTTCAGTCCGGTCTCCGCCGACACTCCAGCTGTCGTCAGGTCGTCACCAGGAGCCGGCAGATCAGATGAGGCCTTTCCTCTCGCTTTAGGCTTTTTTCAGCTGCCCTTCTCCATCTGGGTCATCTATTGATCAGGTGGCCCTGAAAGGCTGCTTATCTGCAGGCCCCAGTCCCTCCATCCGTCCCATTGTGACGTGTGATAAGACAGTTGGACCGTCTCGTGACACTATTAGGTGAGCGTTTCATTTGCTTTCCCATATTTGTGGAATATTCTAATCCAAACTGTGTAAAGGTGGGCTGATTACTGTCAACACCATGATGTGCGTTCAGGCACCATGAGACACCAGGGGAATCCATCCTGGTTGTATTTGATTGCAGATAAACAGGTAGTAGGGCCGTGTGCAAACACCACACAATAAATTAAATATAGGGGGCAAAAAACTGACAGCTAATTTAACTAATTTAACTTGAACTAAGCATCAAAATAATACAAACAAGGGAAACTCACATTATCACTAAGACAAACTATTGCTGTCAGTGGAGAGCTCAGGGCTCTGCTGCAGGACGTGAAAGGGACTCACACCTGAACTCAATCCTCTCTATATAGACTGTGATCAGTCCAGGCTCCTCCTCCTACTTCCTGCTCCTCCCCCACACCTGCTCTTCACAACAATATTCCCTAAAAGACAGTGGTGCGTGTTTTCTAATGTTGTACAAGTGTTTCATAGCCTACACATGCACCCCTGCAGTGGTAGTCTATGATTTATATTGGTTTTAAATTCAATACTAAAAGGGTTCACTGGGTTTGAGCACTTTAAAGTTTTAATGGAAACTATTTATTTACATTTCTGGGTGTATTTGTTATATTTGTTCGGTCCTTGTATTCATGTGGACACTAATGTGGTCCAAATATTTCCTCCAGCAATTAAATTTGTCATCAAAGATGGAGAGCAGGGAGTCCACAGCCATGCTAGCAGCGGTGCTTTGAGCTAAATGCTAATCCCAATATGCTAACATGCTCACCATGACCAGGTGTCATCTATAAATTTAAATCCATTTATATGCTGTTTACCGTCTTAGTTTGGCTAACTAGCACGAACAGTAACAGTACAGCTGAGGAGGTATTGCAGGTATTGGGTCATAATAAATTCAATTAAAACATTCACAAATCACAAATCTTTAGGATTCATCCTCTGGGGATCAGGAATGTCTGTACGAAATATCATGGCAATTCTTGAAATAGTTGTTTAGATATTTCAGTAGAGGACAACGATGTGAACCTGCTGGTGGTGCTAATGAGGAGGAGTCAGTCTCCCCTGGAGCCACGATTTATATAAAGTAAGATAAGTTAAAATTCAATTATACAGTAAAGACTAATAAAGAATAACACTGGGAAAGGGAGAGGAGGGACTCACATGCAGTTTGCTCATGAAGACATGAGACTTGTTTTAGGACTAGACTTGTACCTTTCTCGACCGACTTGAGACATGATTTGGATTTGGACCCCAAAAGACTTGTTCATGTATGTGTAGGTGTAGGTGCTTGGATCGTCGTATGCTAACCGTTAGCTAACCACGGGATGGGCCAACCTGTGATGTCACCTAGTGACATACAGCAGAATATCTGTCTGACTGTATAATGTTCGAATTATTGTTTTTCATTTGGTTTTGCTTTTAGTTTTATTGTGATATTTAGTGTTTCGTCCACCGTGATTCACGACCTCATAACCAGCTAGATGTTAGACATTTCTTTAGATCCACAGGCCGCACGTTTGTATGGTTACTGATGGAGAAAGATAACTAAAACACCTGGCTAAGGTTGAGGAAAGATCGTGGTCACATTTAATAGAGAAGCAAACTCTACTTGCAGGTGTGTGATGGAACACAACCTTCCACTTTTCATTTCTTTCCACGTCACTACATGAAGGCCACAATCCCTCCTGCGTTTGGTACTGAACGTTGGCACTGGATATTAATTATATGGGATTTCCGGCATGTCGGTGTCGATGTCAAGGAACCGAAATCGTGACATTTTACAGTGCAGGAGAAAGGGAGGTAAAGAAAGACGTGAAGAGAAAGACACCTTTCCGGTTTGGCCCCTGCAGAAGAACCTGTTGGTCCCAACTGCAGCTGTTGACTCTAATTGTAGTTTATTGTCTCCTTCACCTGCCTTAACAAACTGACTTCCGTTTAATTCCCAGGACAGAATCAAATTTCCTGGATGCAATTTAATAATGTGCATCCGCCAGCTCTTATCTGCAGCTGTAAATGCTGCACAGGTACACGTGTGGAGCCGCTCAGTTAAGACTATATAACTGAGCTTGTGTCTACAAATCTCTCGGTATCAAGCATGGATGAGGCAGTATGACTGATTAACCTCCACGAGGCGTTTACTGTCAGTACAACAGTATTCTTCTTGTTCCTGCAGGAGCTTACTGTACAATATATTGTGCTTGTTGATGTTTATGATAACAGTCACAGTTAAACGTTAGTTTACAATGTTTTCCCTTTTTAATAGTAGAAATATGTTTTTTGTCTTTTAAAGATTATAAATGTCTTGAGGTTTCAGTTTGTTTTTGTCGCTATCTGGTGGTCATTTGAGGTAATGCTTACAGTAAACATTCAGTCAACCTGAAGAACTGCTACTTCTCAGTGTACAGGTACACTCATTTAAAGGCTGGCAAACCCTTTACAAACTGCCCTCTGAGTCCCACAGTTGTCATATTTTAAAAACATCTTGAAAAACCAAATTGCTCCTCAGTCGTCATGTTTGAACCAGTTACAGTTTTGGAGCTCTAACTCTTCGCTGATGGGAAGAGCGAGGACAAACCCTCCTTCAGTCCGCCTTCACTTCCCCCTTTTGAACTTGCACCTTCTCCCTTAATTTAAACACAGTATATTCATATTACATGTCATTATATTCATCATATTTTATATTCATATAAAAAGTGACTTTACAACTGGAGCGTGTTGACTTACAGACTTTTGGGATCTTTACTGTCTTTCAGCAGACTTTCCAGAAAACTTTGCCTTTTCTAGGTAGCCTGTTGATGCAAGAATAAGTGGCTAATAAATAAGTATACGTTTGTAAATAAAGTTGATATAATAACACGACATGTGCACATAAAGGTCCAAATGAAGTCACTACTGAACAATTCATGCTTACAGGAACACGAGCAGTTTCACTGGACCTCCATAAAATGTTAAAGTAAAAAGGGGAAATAAAAATGTATAAAATTAAAGGGGCTACTAGAACTATTACTGATGTGTGATGAGAAATAATATAGATTTGTATTTAGAAGGAATATATATTTTATATTTTCATTAATAAAACATAACATTTATTTAAT
>JAVQJD010040452.1:0-11470 GCA_036023655.1 Nannoperca australis
TGACGCGCCGCAGGGACGCCGGCTGAACGTGGGCCTCCCCTGATTACAAAGTTAGTCAAGTAGCAAACAATCCCACGACACCGACCTGCGGACGGACTCGTCGCTGGAAGAACAAACTCAAGTGAACACAACTAACAACAAGTTATTAAAGAAATGTCAACAGACAAACAAACCAAATGACCGAGAGGAAGAAGACTTCTGTCAACAGACAAACAAACCAAAGGGCCGAGAGGAAGAAGACTTCTGTCAACAAACAAACAAACTACATGAGAAGAAGACTTCTGTCAACAAACAAACAAACTACATGACCGAGAGGAAGAAGACTTCTGTCAACAAACAAACAAACTACATGACCGAGAGGAAGAAGACGTCTGGCAACAAACAAACAAACTACATGACCGAGAGGAAGAAGACGTCTGGCAACAAACAAACACAATGACCAGTGGGTTCTTCATCTCCATGAAAGAAAGGAGAACGACATGGACAACAAATGTGAGTCAGAAACACACTCAAACTGCCTGCCTGTCTGTCTGTACCTGTCTGCCTGTCTCTGTGTCTGTTTGTCTCTCTCTCTGTCTGCCTGTCTCTCTGTCTCTCTCGTTGTCTGTCTGCCTGTCTCTCTCTCTCTCTCTCTCTCTCTCTGTCTGTCTGCCTGTCTCTCTGTCTGTCTCTCTCTCTGCCTGTCTGTCTGCCTGCCTGTCTGCCTGTCTCTCTGTCTGTCTCTCTCTCTGCCTGCCTGCCTGCCTGTCTCTCTCTCTGCCTGTCTCTCTGCCTGTCTGTCTGCTGGCTGGTTCATGATGGTTAAATGTGGCTGCCTGTGTGTACTTGCCTCCTTGCTGACTTGTTGCTGATCCCTGAAGGCCTCTTGTACTCTGCTTGTTGTTGTTGTCGTACTCTGCTTGTTGTTGTTGTCGTACTCTGCTTGTTTTTGTTCTTAAACTCTGAGACGGAGCCTGCGAATAATGACTCATTTCTCTAATTCAACATGTATTGATTGGTCAGTCACCTGTTGATTGTTTGTGATTGTAGCCTGTGCAGAAGGACTTCTAGTTATGAGCTTTAACTGCAGTACTCCTTTAATCTTATATATATATATATATATATATGCCAGTCATATAGATTTATGTGTGTAAGTCATGCATTTGATGCATTCATTGATACTTTTTTATGGGGCCATAAAGTTTCTGATCTGTAAGTGTTCAATATTTATATCTTTCTTATACTTCTTCCTGAGCGCACAGTTTCAGAGTTACTGAACAGGCCCCAGTCTGGCCCCTGTGGTTTGTGTGTGTGAGTGTGAGTCGGCCTCCTCCAGGTGATACACCTGGCAGTTTAAACCCCACTGGGATTACCAGGCTGGATGTCAGTTGCTGCGTCGCGTCTCGCCTGCGTCACCACAGCACAGAAAGTGTTCGCACACACACTCACTGCGAAGCCTCCGTAAACGCACACGTGTGTGATGTTTCACAAGGCGTCCGCGACAGTTTGATGGCTCCCATGCTGGATGTCTGTTATCAATGCAATCAATAACATCACATGGCCGACTTGCCATCAGGGCTTTGGCAGGACACCGGTGAAAAGCATTATTCCCATAACAACAGAGGAGAAAGGAGTCTTTGTGGAGTTGTCCTTACTAAACTGACAAGGCCTTTTACAGCCTTTGATACGGGGCTGGCGGCCTCGCACAATGGAAGGCATATAAATTTGCAGATGTCGTCTGGAAAGCTCAAATGTCAACGCTTTTCACAACAGCACCAGGGCCCTGCAAGAGGAATAATTGATTGGTTCACCTTTTGTCTCGAGCCAAATATTCATCCAGGAGGACAAAACAAAAAAAAAAGATGAAAGAGCATCTTCTGTAGCCAGCGTGTGGCGACGCTATTCATCTTTTTTCTTTAAAGAAAAATACTCCCCCCCTGCATACATGCAGTCATCCATCCATTAGGCATGCAGTTAATACAAGAACAACAAAACAGCGTCATCCAGATGTGGTGCGGTCCATTTGACAGTTTCCTGTGTGCATGTTTTGTGCTCACGTTGATAAAGACGCCATGAGTAGGCGACTTGACTTGGGCCGAGTGCAGTGATGAGGTGCAGTGTGTTTACACCTGTGACGCACTGACTTGCTAATTGAACTTTGCGTTCGTTAGAGTCAGATTGTGTTTTTCTTTCTTCTTTCACATGAAATCCAGAATAAATGTGTGTTCGCACAAAAGACTGAGGAGGCGTTGGGAGAGTTAGCACCTGCTCTTCAACCGCTGGTGTGTTTCCAAGTAAATCTTGGCCTGGAGATGCTTCTGTGTAAAATGCACCAGAGTAAAGTGTGTCTGTGTGTGTGTGTGTGTGTGTGTGTTCTTAAACCACGAAACATGCTCGCTCCATGACATCTGTACAATGTTAAAGTCCTCCTGAGATCTGAACCGTGCAGTGAACCAATCATTAATTCTACCAGCAACTCTAACACGCCCAGAGGTCTGCCAAACAGTGAATGGGACACACACACACACACACACACACTATTGACAGCCCTATTGTAGCTGAAATGACAGCGAGTCACCGGGGTTGTATTGTTTTTGGCCGTGGAGCCAACAGGTGTCTGTGTTTTGTGAAAGGTACTCCCACATCCGAGCTCCTGGAGCCGTGCAGTACCTTCCTGTCTGCTCGCGGTGTTCAATAGCTAGTGATTATTTAGATTTGACTTGCATTGTTGCATTGTATCCCCCTCTTCTCTCTCTCTCTCTCTCCCTTCAAAGCCTTGCCATTAATTTCCAGCCTCTGCAATTTTCCTCTCCGCTCGCAGAAAGGAGCGAAAGAAAAGGGAAAGAAAAGATGACAAAGACAACACAGGACTCCTGTCTTCCCCCGGCCCTGTTATTGTATAAAATAGCCAAGCAATAATTTTTTGTCATTCGTTTACTCCTAAAAGCCCATTTGACGTCGGCCCTGAAAAGAAAGCAATAAAGAAACCTTTTCAGTAGCGCTGAAAGAGCGAGAGAAGGAGGAATGAATCCCTTTGGGACGTTGCGACCACAGAGGCCTTTTTTTTATTGTCTTTGCTCTGGTAATCAAAAGGAGCTGGAATGAAAATGGAGTTTTCTATGAAAACAGGGGCCTTTGTTGGCTTTGGAAGGCTAGTAATTCATAAACAATAAGCCGGCTCCTTTTGTTTGGGTTATAATATATTCATGCTGCTCTGAAAGAGGTCTCTCTCTGCACACGCACACACACACACACACACACACACACACACACACACACACACACACACACACACTGAAGCCAGGGTAAAAGCCAAAGCGAGGCAGCAGAGGAAGAGAGAATATAAAAGGAGGCAGGAGAGGCAGGCTCTCCATTCATCCTCCTGGCTGAGAGACGGCAGGATGCTCCAGTCCTCCACTCTCCATCCTTCGCCTCTCTTTCTCCGTTCCCTCCACCAACGGCTTCCTCTCTATCTTGAGCAACAGTCAAACTTGAATGGGGGTTGCCTTGGCCAGCCGACAGGTGTGTGCGGATCACTTGTCTCAGCATGGCACGGAACGGATTTCTCCCCTTCATTCTGAAGATGATGGATTATGTGGTCTGGTTTCCTCGTCTGCTAAAGACTGGAGCACGACAAGACAAGTGCTGCGGGATGTGAGGGGAACCCAGAACTCTCTCCTGCTGTAACTTCAGCGAAGCAGGACGTCAGCATGCGGAGAGTCATCTGTCTGCCTGCTTTCACCCTTTTAACCCAGAGAGACGACAACAACATGGATGTTTTTCTAGCATACGCTCCTGGAAACCAGCCCGATGAATGTGTAGAAAGGCTCGAAAGCTCAGGACAGAAGACTCTGAAACACTTGGATCGTCATACTTTGCCCTTTGGACCAAACTTCATCAACTTTGTGGATGAGAACTGCACATTTTGGCACGGATGCATATGGATATTTGCATAAATATGGATTTAGATTGAGCCAACATGATGTAAGTGCTGCATTTTGCATAGTTCCTAGTTTCTTCACTTCAAAAGAGGAACTCTTGTTTCTTCAGTTGTCAGCCATGGAAGGTAAAGTGTCTTTAAGTCGAGGCGATCACAGAGAATGAATTCACAGGTGATGTTCAAGTTCACGCCAATGTTCATTCAAAAGGATTAGAAGGAAGCTGTGGCTACTGAAACACTTAAAGTCATGGAACTATTGTGGTTTTGGTTCAGTGTAAAAACACCTTGTGACTCATGCATATGAACGTTTTGCAGATCTGTTTAATAGAAACCTTTTGGTGACTTTACCAACGATTCCTCGTGATGCTGATTTAAAAAAAACAACCAAACATTATCCAGCCACAGTTTCATCTCATCTCCTGTAGCACATTTATTCCACACACCTAAAACACTGTGCAGTACATTCATTGTGTTTTCTAAAGGTTTGTCTTTGCTTGGAGAATCCCCGTGTCCTGAAAATAAGTTGATATGGAATTAATGTGCAGTTATAGTTAAATCAATACGGGCAGGTTGGTGTGGGAGGTGTCAAGTGCCCAGAATTCCTCGCAGCACCCGTGCACGCGGACCTGTGCGCAGCTATTTGCTTCCTCAGTCACATGGTAGACCAGAAGGCGCTATGTGGGCGTGTCTTTGAATGAGTTTGCAAGACGCAGTTGGATCCTAATCGATACAGAAGAGACGCTTGCCTGCAGCTCTCCCAGAACACAAGTCAGTTCCTCGCTTTGCATGGTCGACATATTTCCCACTTCTTCACTTTCTCCAGTGCTGGTCTACATGCGCTTTTCATGAGAACATAAGCTGCTGCAGCAGCGACAGGGGGGTTGATGAGATTCACCTTATCGTATTAATATCACCGGGATGCTACCTTGATCTATACTATCTTTAAATATTCCTGCACTATCCCATTGTTCCCAAAACTCTGAACTCGGTTAGAAAGGCAACTTCTGTGCTGACGTACAGGGATTCATTCTGCAGCCATGCATCTTTACATCAAGCCAGGACTTTAATAATGTACCCAGCCGCTCTCCAACTTCAAACGGCTTCTAGTTGGTCTCTGATTTTATGACTGTGCCTTTTTTATTTAGCTCTTTCTGAATCCAGAAGACTTGGATGCCCAGAGGCTTGGTGACGTGCTGCATCGTTCTACTTCCGGCTTCCTGCTGAACACCAGTTTCATGTCTTTGAAGGAGGACGCCGCCGCCCGGGGAACTGGCTCTTTATTTAAAACGGGTGCAGTTTGATGTTTGCTGTGAAATAGCTGTTTACCAGAACATGCTGGGTGCCTCTTAATGGCGGGTTCAGCTGGAGAGGTTACAAAAGGTAGATGTTCAACAAAGGCCCACTTATTGTAATTGCTGCATCTCTACAACCCACTTCTTATTCCAGCCGCATCAAACAACCCAACAACAAGAGCTGCATGCCTCTTAAACATGTCTGACATTCATTCATGCCTGGGAAATGGCTATTTATTTGAGAGAGAGGAGACTAGAGAGAAAATGACACAACAGCAGCCTCTTATTTTAAACCTTCTTCCTCCTCCAGTCGTCCTCTGGTTTATGATGCTGCATTTAAGGACATCTTGTTTCAGTTTTTGACAATGACACAAGCACAGGACGTGCCGGTGGTCGGTGATGATGATTTTATTCGGATCCTCTGCTGCTGACCCTTTTGGGTTCCTGCCGGTGGAGGTCTTCTCTGTTGCTGTCTGCTCTACTGTTTATTTCAAAGTCCGAACCGACACTTGTGTGCTTTTCCAACGTGTGCTTTCACGGAAGTCCTGAAGTGTAAATGACTGGACTTGATTTGCTGCACTTGATCAGTGGCAGACGGTTTAAAATGAATGGAAGAGCGGGGTGTGGCTCTCTGGTTGAAGCTCTTGTGTTGTGTATGTACATCTGATCACTTCTTGTAACTTCACATGTAGTTTATTGATGCACAAGAACGCATCCGATCATTTCAAGCCCTGTCCCATACATGCTGTCTGCAGCGATTGTGCAACAGTCCAGTTTCAACACGAAGAGATTCATTTTCCATCGGATCAAACAAAACACACATCGACATAATCAGTTAAATTATATTCAAACGCTCTACAATGAATCAGAAACGCGTTTGTATATGGAACTGGTAAACACAGGTTGACTTGACTCGTCTTCCCAGTTTGAGGCGTTCATGTTGCTGGTAAAGATGCTGGAAGTCCTGATATGACCACTAGATGGCAGCACAGTCTAACAAACCCAGAGACATTAGCGGAAGTCGCCTTTAATGTCTCATTTTGTTCTTCAGTTCTGCATGTTTTAGTCATGGTGTACCTGGGTCTCTCTGGGTGTTTTCCCTCTTGTGTGAGGACAGCGTGCAGAGTTTAGTCCCCTGTTTAAGGCTGACATGCACATATGAAACATTCTACCCACAGAAAATGTCATCAACGGGATGCCATTAAAAAGGGGAAATGTTCGACTTATTTAGTGGGTTTTTCTTATCACTAAAATTGAGATGCAAAGACATTGGTCAGTGTAAGCACAGTTAGTTAAACTAAAAGGACTATTACTCGTTTCTATCAGTCAGGGGTCAGACCTGCATGGATCTTTCACCTGTAATAAAACCATCACAGTGCCACACGTTTCTTCAGTCTCCAGACTTTCTCCACTTGAGGGAGCTTTATATCCACCTTAAAGCTGCTCATTTAAACCTCAGAGGCCCGTGAAGCCTCCACATCTCTGTGTGTACAACCTCTTGTGTGCAAACAGCTGTTTATCAGACGCTAACTGAGCGTGTGCAGAGAAATCAAAGCCTGCCGATTTGTCTGTCCCACCTCGCTCAGTTCACAGGTTGTCCGGCGTCGGACTGGCAGTGCAGCGAGGGAACAGCTGGAGGTACTGAGGTGTGTTTTTATAAAGAAAAATCATATTTTGACACGACTGGCAGTGAATTCACAGCTGATTCTATTTGATCACATTTGTGCAGAAAATATAAAAAGGATAGGGTATTTTACATCTCTAAATAACATCTCCACACAGACATGTTCAAGAGAAGGAACGCCCACACCCAACTCAGAGCCTGGTCAGATTATTACTGTAAATGTGGCTCATTTTGACATCAAATGAAAAATGATACCCTGAAATTCTAAATGTCCACAAACACAATAAATCCAGAGCAGCTGATCCGGATATTTACTAACTAACTAATATAATTTTACAGTGTTGCAGTAACTAAATACAGTAAAATATGACTCCTGCATGTTGCAGAACTGTAAATGCAGAACTGTCCTGTATGGGTGATTCTCCAGAGGCGGGGGGGGGGTTCAGATATGAACAGACGGGTATGAGATGTCACTTCCCCTCACAATGCGGGCATGTTTTACTGTTATTTAACTGTGCCAGTAATGGCCAAACAGGCCTGAGTGGAATAAAGACTGGGCTCAGGGTCTCCACCTGTTGATGCGCCTGTAGCTTCACTTCTCAAATGGGACTGGATTGTTAGACTGGGCTTTTCGCTCCTTGCAGGTTAACTGGGAGTAAAGAAAGGAGGGGAAAGATAAGGCGGTAGAGTGTGACTCATTTTATATGGAAGTAAACTCTCGGGTTCGTTTGAATTTGTATCTTTATGCAGTTAATTATCGCTCAAGAAAAAAGGAAAAGACATCTTTTTAGTGCAGACTGCTTAATATCTGCACTATAAAATATTAGTTTACTTGTACCATTCAGACACAATCATGTTATAAATGTGTTATTATTTAAGACGTTAAACGAAAAGCTAATTTTAAAGTTCCATTTGAAATCAATTTGTGGTGAACATTTATAGCAGTCTGATCTTTTTGCCTTCCTTTTATGATATCAAATGCTGGACGCCCCAAAGCTTTCTAAAATAGCTCTACAGTAAAGCGGAGGTCATGTTAAGAATTAATTGGCCGCTGATTTGAAGCGTTTAAACACTTTAAATGGCCTCGCTCCAACATATATCACAGATTTGTTGACTCTTAATGGGCTCTGCTGGTTATTCTCAGGTCTCGGCTGGTGACTAATAGTTTGCAATTACAGCCCCAGTACTTCAACTTCTGTGATGACGTGTCAAACTAGTTTTTATGAGAAAGTTCTGCCATTTTCTGTTTTTTATCACCTTCACCTGGTTTGTTGCCTTTTAGTTTTTTTGTTTTTTCTTTAGAAATAAGATTATTCTATTATTGTGGCTGCTTTTTAACACAATACACATCAGGATGTTGACAGCATTAAGCAACATGTTATTGGTGCATGAAAGCAGTGATGTCCCAACCTGTAGAACATCATTATCTTCAATTAGTTTTGGGATTTGCAGAAGAAAGAACGTGGAAGAGTGGGATTTTTTTTTTAATCAGCCCTAACAACGTCCGGTTTATCTCGAGGTTTTCAAACGCAGGTTCACAACAGCTTTGTGAGCTCAAGTTGAAATTGCACTAAAAGCGGTAAGAGCAATGGTAACAAAGCCAAAACAAACAGCTTTACGGTAGAATTCAATAAAACAGCAACATCTACCACCAACACGACGGCACTGAAATTGATTTAAAAAAAACAACAAAATGCTGCAAACATAAGTGTCATGCAGCGTTCCCAACCATTTGCAGAAAAAGCAGGGAGCAGTGGGATACGAGAGCCTTCCTGTGGACTGAATTGCTTCAAAGTGCCAGGCGGCTATCAAAGCGCATTAATGTGATGAATATCCGGCATTCTGCATTCATTCTCCACGCAGCAAATGTGGGAGCTGACAAACAGATCCCGGTGAGAGGGCCTCCAGCACAGAGCAGCCGCTCGGGCGCTCTGTGCCTCTAATGCATCGACAAATATAGCCTGGGTTCAAGTACGTTTTATGTAAAACACACACAAATAGACACTTTTTCTTTAACCCAATTTCCTCCGACTAAGCAGCTCGACGACAGCTTTTGTTTGCGGTCGGTGGAAAAGGTCACTCTGTGGTATTTTATTAGAATATCTTTGGTTTGTTTATGGTCACAACGACAGACTGAGCTGATAAAGAAGACGGCACGTGACATAATTTATCCTGCTGAATGGTTCCTGAACGGGCGTATTGGATCTCCTGTTGTGTGTGTGTGTGTGTGTGTGTGTGTGTGTGTGGATGATGTTACACTTCTTTCAAACACAAGGCTGACTTTAAGGCGCGTTTGTTTATGATGCTCTAGCATTGTACTGCACAAAGTGAGGGCTTTACTGTCGAATTTAATGAAATGAAATCGTAACAAATAACATTTAAAACGTAACAGAACATGTAATTGTTCAGTGGTAAAATACGAACTCCCCCTCAGGTCATCAAAGGCGTATCATTTAGCATTCAGGGATTTGTAGACAATATTTTGAGGCTTGCATGAGAGAAATTCAAACAGGAATGGATCCTACATTTCCCATAATGCAACCTGTAAAGCTGTCTGGTATATGTCTGTCAAACCTTATGGGCATCAGCCGGATTCCTTTTAGAGCCTCTAACAGCTGAGCAGCACTTCTCATGACGAGTCCACTGACTTTAATGTGTAAAGTTGGAGGAATGTCTTTTTTTTTTTTCTTTTTACTTATAAAACAAACATTAGAGATTACAGTCGAGGTCCTCAGTGCTAGATGCTGTGCTTGGACGGTTGGTAACGTCTGTATTGTGTGTGAACTGTGGCAAAATGGACATTTAATCATAATGAAGTTGGAATTCCACGTTGGAATCAAACGGGAGCGCTTGTTTCAGGTTGATCTGCTAAATGAAACGTCACCTTTCAGCTGCCGGGCATCATGAATGCAGATCTGTCTCTGTATATGTTTAAATAGATTTCCCAGCCCTCCACATGTCAGTTACATTGATTTTAGAGGAGCTATGTTGTTTGCATTAGCAGAGGAAAATGGACTGCCGTTTTCCATGTTGTCGGGTGGAAATGGAGAATTGAGCTCTTTTCAGCGTGTATAATGGATAGAACACCAATCAGCCGGCTGATGTAACTCCACACGC
The DNA here is from genome assembly GCA_036023655.1 of Nannoperca australis. Taxonomy (NCBI): domain Eukaryota; kingdom Metazoa; phylum Chordata; class Actinopteri; order Centrarchiformes; family Percichthyidae; genus Nannoperca; species Nannoperca australis. The sequence continues at coordinate 9,953 of JAVQJD010040452.1, forward strand.
TCTCTTTGACCACGTATCGCATCGTGCACTTACATCATAGTCTTTTCAATACATTTCTAATTACGTGAGCAAATCTAGTGTAGTCCACGCCAGGGAGCGCGCCGGCCTGTAACCCGTTGATGCTCATATCAGAAGAATGGAGGACGAGCTACAGAGTAGAGACCCCACTTTTATGCAGCACTAAAACACAGTATCAGCAGACATGATGAAGGGTGGGTATTATATTATATACATAATCCATGATCCACACATTTCTACAGCAAACACAGAGCAACAGCCTTCAATGTCAAGAACTTCAAACTTTAAATTTCTCTAATTCTGTGAACTGTTTCTGAGTCTTGAACCTGTTTGACCTCCTTAAAACGTCACTTTCTGTTGTGATTTTCACAGTTTTTTGGCAGTTTATGGACTAAATAGTTACTGATAATTATTAATAATAATAATTGTTGTAACTGGTGAAAGTGGCAGCTCTAGTTGCATGTAGGTCTGAACCAGTATGAACAGTTAGCTTTTGATTACATTTCCAAATGTGAAATAGTCAAACAGCCACCCACCACTTCCATGGTTAGACGTCTCTCTGAGGAAACACACACACACACACACACACACACACACACACACACACACACACCTGAGGCGGAGTATCACTAAGTAAGATGTCATTGTTGGGGCCAAGTCGATTTTCAATCTCTATTTTAACCTATTTAAAATATCTATTTTTTTTCTTCTTCTCCCAAATCTATAAACGCAGCTCTGAACACAGGGCTGAGAGCCGGGCGAGCAGAGGGTTAAAGGGGGTCCGGGGCCCTGCAGGGCTCGGGTTAACTGCCGTGTCAAAGTGGCTTTTGTCCTCTGACCAGCGCTGGGATGACGGCGCGTGTCGGACAGCGCAGTCTGAAGTGATCTGGGGGGGGGTTATATCAACCTTTAAAGAGGAACAAAGTTTGTTTTCATTGCTTTAAATGCAGCAGAAGGATGTTTTAAAGGCCTTGTCGCTCAGTAAAGACAAATATCTGGTCGTACACGTCGCGGTTGTGTGATCAAAATGCATTCACCACAACAGAAATGCCTCTCAGGCCACGTATCATAGCTGTCTCACAACAAGCCTCGCCTCAAAATAATTTCTTAATCCATTAATTGGCGTGGAGCAGCATTCGGGGCAGGGCTTTTTGTTCAATATGTTTTTCAGAGATGCATACTAATCATATAAAGTGATCCTTTGTACTCAGGTTGACAGCAGCAACGAGGGCTTTTAGATGCACACACACACAGACACACACACACACACACACACACACGCACACACGCACGAGCGAGCGAGTGAGCGAGCCATGTGTCTGGGAGCGCCGACGGCAGAACGAGTGTATTATTTTCCCTGAAGAGTGTTATTTTCCTGTCAAGGCTTGATGGCAACGTGCCAACAGATGTGACAGGGAGCGATCATCCCTCCTTCATACGAGAGAGAGAGAGAGAGAGAGAGAGAGAGAGAGAGAGAGAGAGAGAGAGAGAGAGAGAGAG
>JAVQJD010040460.1:0-12178 GCA_036023655.1 Nannoperca australis
GCGACTGACCTCAGAGTGTGCTACCATTATAAGGGCACAACAAAGCAGAGAGGAAGTCCCCCAGGCTTCTACCTCATGATGTCACTGGAGGTAATCTATTATTTTACATTTTGACATCAGTTATTCCTATGAGAACACTTACTAACATGATCTGGTGTTTCCTCTTAGGTAGCAAACTGTGGCATCGTTTAGACACCAGCGTCATGGAGGCAAGGAGTTCTCAAAATGTCACTGCAGATGCCACTGTGGAGGTCCAGCGGTACCTTTCAGAGCCAAATATAGGAAGACTGGAAAACCCTCTGGAGTACTGGGAGAGGCAAAACTACTCTACACAAACTTACACAAACTTGCACTTGCCTTTTTGTGCACGCTGGCATCTTCTGTGCCTTGTGAAAGGGTCTTCTCAAAGGAGAGGTTGTCAAAAAAAGAAATCGTTTATAACCAAAAACTCTTGTTTCTGAATAAAAATGAATAAAATTTCCCCTGTCCTGTACATCATTGTCCAAGTTACACAAGCATAATCTGTGCCCTTTTCCTAGTTCCACAAGCACTTTCACTGTCCTCTGCCTGATTACGCCCATGCCATTTTCAGAAAAACATTGCACAACCTGCCATATTATACTACCATTTTGGGAAAATTTACACAGACATTTACACAGAAATAAACCCTTTCTCGAACCAATTGGCTCAAGTGGTTCAATGCCTTTAACATGCTTGTTTATAATTTTCTTTTTGATCTCCTGAGACAACTCTCTCCTTAGCTTTCTGTGGTGCATTTTCAGTGTGGTACACACCATGATACCAAACAGCACAGGGACTACTTTTCACCCTTTAAATGGGCAGACTGACCTGTGATGCTAATTACAGGACACACCTTAGTTTAACATGTCCCTACAGTCAAATTATTTTCAATCTTTTCTAAGGGTACCAAGGGTACATTTCTGTCCAGGCCAGTTTCATTAGTTTGCTTTTATAAATAATTATGTTAAACCACAAGTCAAAAGCAATGTCTAATTGTCATTAGTTTATTTTCAGTACACTTTCATTTATTATTAATTTTGTCAGTTTTAAGTTTTTTCAGTGATCGTTGTGGGTTTTTCCTTCTTGAACGAAAGGGTACCAACAATTTTGTCCATGTGTGTATATCAGCTAATGCCATGGACTGAGGCTGTGTGACCCTTTGATAAGAGTCATATATGAACTATGTGCACTACTTTTAAAACAGCTATACAAAAATGACATATCATCACCTTATATAAGTATTAGTGAACAGTTGCTTATTTCCACCTCCAGCAGTTACAGAGCAACATGATCCTTCATGTGGAGTGCTGTTTGTGTAAAATGATGAATCTAAGTCCAGTATTCCCTCTCTTCTAGTCCTGTTTCTGGTTCTTAAGTGTTGGCACCTGTACTGGTGTAGTTCAGCCTCCAGCTGGGTGATCCTGGACTGGAGCTGTGGCATAGACTGAGCCTCCTTCTGGATCATCCGAACCCTCTGAAGAAGCATGCTCAGAGCCTCCTTGGCCTCCTCCGCCAGCCTCCTGATGGAGATCGTACCAGATCATCGGACCATTCCGCTAATATGTATCCATTCAACATCATTTAGTCAACTTAAAAAAATTCCAACCTGATCTGAGCGTTCTCTTTCCTCAGTGCAGACTCCATCCCCTAAAGCTTGCGCACCTCCTGGTATGCCCATCACAGCTCCTCCTCCAGACACTCATTGAATCCTCCTCCAGCTGCCCATCGCGTGAGGAGCGGATCAGCTTTAGCTCCCTCAGAAGGGGGTCCCTGGTGTCCCGTCTCCTTACCACCATCCTCGCCCCTTCTCCTCCAACACCACTGCACTGTCCTTTAATTCTGTGTGTGGGTACCAGCTTTCCTTGTTCGAGGTTGATGGAAGTTGTGTGGGTTGAAACTGTGGAGCTGAACTGGCAGAAAAGAGAGGGCGTGACTCCTGTACCATCGGAGTGCCACCTCCAGGCCCAGGCAGCAAGCGTCGCCGAGCGCAGAGCGGAGGTCCTCCACCAGCTCCCTCATCTGGAGAAGAGGATGAAGAGGAGGAGAGGAGAGGAAATGAGAGGGGATGAGGAGAGGAGAGGACCGGACAGGAGAGGAGGAGGAGTGGAGAGAAGGAGATGATTGGGAGGGAGAAGAGGAGGGGAGGAGAAGTGGAGAGGAAAGAAGGGGAGAGGAGAGGACAGGAGAGGATGGGAGGAGAGGACAGGAGAGGAGAGAAGCAGCACTAGCAGCCAGCTTGATCGCATGTCGGCGTGTCAGCTTCTCAAACTCCGAGCTGGCGTCCGGCCCGGACATGATGCCCAGCTAACCCGGCAGCCACGTCACCACAAACCCCTGAGCTAAACGCTACAGACCAGAAACAGGCAGAGAAAAGTTCATATAAAGTATAGAAAATAGAGAGGAGAGGAGAAGACAGGAGATGAGAGAAGGGGAGGAGGCGCAAAAACACTTCTTTAGCTTTAGATTTAGCTTCTCCACAGAGGATCTCTGGTGGTACAGGTGACATACTGTTTGAATGTGGGTGAGTGGTGGAAAGAGAGGCACGATTAAAGTCTCCAGAGATCAAAAGGAGGACATTTGGGTGCTGTGCCTGCAGCTTGCTTTCTTTCTGGCTTGCGTTCGTTACCATGGCAGCGCATGCACGCGCTGTGGCTTCTCTCTCCCTACGAGACGGTGTTTCTGTATTTTTCCTGTGTTTTTCGTACATCAGTCGTGGTGTTCTTGTACGTTTTCATCAAATCTTCCTGTCATGAAGCGGACATGCTGTCGAGAAGTTCTGCTCAATGTCAACAGAGCCGCATTTTTTGAGTTAAAGTCCACGGACGCAGAGGAACTATGAGACTGCGGGCTGCTCCGGAGTCCTGTACCTTCACCGACCCCCAGTCCTGCACCTCGCCCACAGTGGAGGCGACACAAGCGGCGTGACAGGAAGCAGAAGTGGGGTACGTGCGGAAGTATCTGCTAGGCTAGCGGCTAGCCCTCATAAGCTGGCCATCTCCACCATCGTGCTGGCCAACCGTTGCAGATCACACCATCCAGCGAGCCAGGACCAGCAGACTGAAGGACAGCTTACTTCACCAGGCTGTCAGGATGCTGAACTCTCTCTCCCTTGCACTACACAATGACAGACACTTTGTCTCTTTATGCCTGGTCTTTGTGTCAGGTTTGTTTGTTGTATGTTCTTTGGGTGACTGTATTGGTATGTTTTTGTGTTGGTTATATTTAGTTGTGTATTCTGTGTTTTTTTTTGCACAACGGGATTGAGAGAAACGATATTTCAATCCTCTGTATGTCCTGTACATGCTGTAGAACTGACATTAAAGAATCTTGAACTTGCTTAAGATGAGACTTACTTTTCTGTAATAAATAATTCATCACAATGATTAAATGATCTTCCAGTCATATGAAGAGAATTGACTATATATATCTACATCTATATGTGCTGCTTTGGACATTTTTTTTATTAATGAATGTTAGATGTGGTCATCGTAGCTTCTGACAAAATGGTTGTTTCGTGGGGTTGGATCCTTCAGACATCCAGTCCACCACAGTACTTGGTCTAAAGCCAGTCTAATACAGTCTGACAGGCTGAATCAGGGCCAGCTCACCATGAGGTCCGTTAATGAGCTGGTATGGGTGGTTTATACACTAGGAGGGAACTTGACTTGTCAAGTCTGTAAACGACGTAACGTTTTCTTCCTCCTCCTTTGCTGCACAAATTTAAGTAAATTTGAAAAAGCCACCAAGAGAAAATGGAATTTATGTGTGTTTTCATAAACTAGTCTTTTGTCAGTTCTGAATAGGATATAGGAAGATTACAGTACCACCAGAGCAGTTAACTCTCGTCTGTCATGACATCAATATGCTAATGCATGTGTACACCTCTAGAGAGAAAACAGGAAGAAGAGCTGGAAGCAGGTCTTGCAATGTCATCATACTGTTTGTTTTTAAAAAGTCTGTTTCCATCTGCTTTAACTGTATCTAATATTGTTTAATCTCTTCATCAATAAATCAACCTTTCCATCTCTGCCAAGAAGAAAACGCTTTTTGCAACATTTCGTTGTATTGACTGTTTGTTCATGGTTCTTTTAACCCACAACACAGTGGATAGAAAATTACTTAAGACAACAGAACACAAACACCATCCTGTGATTTACAGGGACGTATCAAGATTGTGTTTGTCGCTATGCTGGCTTAAAAGTCCAGAATGTATGTTAGCCATGAAATGTGCTCTAAATATAGGCCCATAAATAGTCAAAGTTAAAGTGTTTTATTTGTCAAGTGTACAGAGTAACATAGGTCATCCTGAGCAATGAAATTCTTTGGACATGGCAAGCAACAGCTATGTAGTATGCAATAAAAAGAGTACTGTAAGTAAGTATTGTAAATATAAATATAAAGTGAAAAGTGCCAATAGATATTTACATTAGATTATGGTGATGTGCATTGGATGTACATCGGGTGTGGTCTTGTGAACAATGGATCGTTGAGATTAATGTTGCTGGTTGAGAAGCCTGATGGCCTGGGGGAAAAAAATGTTTTTTAAGTCTGGTAGTCCATGCCCGGATGCTCTGGTAACGTCTACCAGATGGCAGCATGAATGGGAGCATGACCCCGTCGCTTCCTGAAGTCCACAATCATCTCCCTAGTCTTGTCGATGTTGAGTAAGAGGTTGTTCTCCTGGCACCATGTTGCCAAGATGCTGACCTCCTCTCTGTAGGAGATTGTTGGAGATGAGACCCAGGATGGTAGTGTCATCTGCGAACTTGGAAGGATGATGTTGGAGCTGCACGTGGCCACACAGTCACAGTACATGAACAGGGCATACAGGAGGGGGCTGAGTATGCATCCCTGAGGGGCACCGGTGCTTAGGGTCAGTGCAGAGGAGAAAAGGTTACTCATTCTCACCACCTGGGGTCTGCTTGTCAGGAAGTCCAAGATCCAGTTGCAAATTAAGGTGTTAAGACCCAGGATCCTGAGCTTGGAGACAAGCTTAGCGGGCACAAATGTGTTGAATGCAGAGCTGTAATCTATGAACAGCATCCCACATATGTGTTACTTATCCAGGTGGGAGAGGGCAATGTGCACTGTCAAGGCAATGGCGTCGTCCGTAGATCTATTGGGGTGGTATGCGAATTGAAGGGGGTCCAAGGTAGGATGGAGGGTTTCTTTGGTACAGGGACAATTGTTGTCTGTTTGAAGCAGACGGGGACTGTAGACTGGTTCAGGGAGAGGTTGAATATAGAGGTGAAATCCTCCGCTAGCTGGTCGGCACACGCTCTGAGGACACGGCCTGGAATACCATCTGGCCCTGGTGACTTCCGAGGGTTTACTCTTTCAAAAGCTCTTTTCACCTCGGCAGTAGATAGGGACAGAGTGCAGTCGTCCTTGTCCTCAGCTAGTCTTACACTATGAATGGTGTTGCTCTTCTCAAATTGTGCATAGAAAGTGTTGAGCTCATCAGGGAGACTGGCAGCGGTCTGGGCTACTGCTACTTCTCCCTTTATAGTCTGTGATGGTGCGCAGACCATCCCATATGCATCTGGGGTCGGAACTGTGATAATTAGACTCCAACTTGTCTCTGTAGGCTCTTTTGGAATCTCTGATGGCTTTCCGTAGGTCGTATCTGGACTTCCTCAAGGCCTTCAGGTCCCCAGAACTATAGGCAGAGGACCGTGCTCCGAGCTTAGCATGGACATCACCGTTAACCCAGGGCTTTTGGTTGGGGAAAGTCCTAACATTGACTCTCTGGACGACGTCATCGATGCAGAAGTATGCTGAGACAGAATCTGCGTATTCAACAATGTCCCCATCAGCTGCAACACAGAACATCTGCCAATCATTGGTTTCAAAACAGTCCTGTAGAGTGGCAAAAGATTCCTCAATCCAGCGTTGAACTGCCCGAAAAACCTGTGTTTCCTGTTTTAGATGTTGTAGGCAAGTTAATATGCTGGTGATAGTTAGGCAGCACTTTCCTCATATTAGCCCTATTGAAGTCACCAACAACAATAGAAGCTGCCTCAGGGTGAGCGTTCTCTTGTCCATTAATTACTCCATAAAGGTCTTCTAGCACGTGCGTTTTTTCCGGCAGCAGTGGTATGTAGATTGCTGTGACATATAACTGAGCTGAATTCACGAGGGAGGTAGAAGTGACAGACCTTTTTAGTTAAGAGCTCGGGGTCTGGTGAGCAGTGTACTACTACATCCGAAACCCCAACGAGAGTTAACCATGAAGCAGACCCCTCCGCCTCTGCATTTACCTGCCTCCGAAGTTCAGTCCTGCCGGTAGATGGAGAAACCAGCCGTGGTTACAGCCGAGTCAGGCACCGTAAGGTCAAGCGATGTCCCGCTGGAAGTCAATCCGTGCATGTAGTTTGTCCATTTTATTCTCCAGTGATTGAACATTTGCCAGTAAGATGGTTGGTAACGGCGGATTAGAGAATCTGGTCCGTTTGTTTGTTTGTTTGCCTCTTCTCTTCCTCCTCAGTCTGCGTATTGGTAAACACAACAGAGGCAGGACAAATGAATCGCAGCACGTACTCCGGTAAGTTGAGAAAAAGTCTGTGTCCAGTGACGTACGAACTGCCAAAAGTGCATGTCGATCACACTGTATGAGCGGTAGTGCAGTGCAAGTAATAATAAACTAAAAACTACGAGCCATTGTCAGTGCAGCCATCCTACTGTGCAGCAGATGTGAACATGCTCTTGGTGTTAGATTTCCATTACATACATCTTGATATTTTTACTCCTTGCACAGTATTTGTGTTATAAATACATAGCAGCAAGACATCCAACCTAAATCACACAAAGATAATTTGTCATCTGCTTCCAAAGTACCAATATGAACATTTTCTCATCTAGCATCACATTGTCACAGTGCCATGATATTGCCAGTGTCTTCCAGAGGCCCATTACATATGACAAAATGTTTCAGAAATATGGTGCCTGATCAACAGGATGACAACAAGTCCTCATATCTAATCAGCCAGATAGGATATTTGGTGCTGCCTTCTAAAATAACATATAACATCATTGACACAATTAACTGATCCTCCACTTCTATGGTTAAGGTTAGACAACTAAAGCAACCTGGTTAAGGTTAGGGGTAGATCAAGAAACCAGTGGTGACTGTTATAGACTCCAGTGTTAAAGCCAGGCACTCTGTACACCTAAATATTAAGCCGACGTCTTCCTTTAAAGGTTGTGCAGCATTATAACAATATCATGCTACCTCTACCTTTGCTTCTTCTTCTTGTTTGCACAGAAGAACTTCAACAAGAAGTTGCATATCAGGAAAATGTAAATGCAGGTTGTTTTATGTGTTTGAACAACTGGTACTGTAGTTTTTCTGGTGAGGCCAGTCTCATTCATATTATACCATTTTTCATAGAGTTGTTAGCATAGTTGAGGGTGCTCCTTATTGTTTTGGTGCATGCCAGGCATCATGCTGCTGAATCTCTATTTGATGCTCATGGGAGCCGGTGGATTTCATGTCAGAAAAGTTAGACAAGATGTTGTGAAGCCAGAGGCTGGATTGTGACTGAAAAACAACACCTCTGCTCTGAAAATGGTCAACACTTGTTTTGTACCTTGTTGCCAGAATCTGCCAGAAAATATCAATCAATCCGAAAAAGTTAATACCTTTCATAAGAAACTAGTCTGTAAGATATTAAAATCATATCTGGGCTTGGTTTTGTCTCTGCCTGAAATGAAAATTATATCTGAAAAGATACATTTAGTTCATTCTTAGGTGTGACTTGAATACCTAAATAGTTTATTAAATGCGCTAAATATTATCTTAACAAATGTGTTTTCTCCCCATAATAGGCCACCCTGGAGGTTTCAGGTAATGTTCTTTGTATTCTTCATCATTTCATTGAGCTGTAATTAACACAACAAAGGATCTGGCATCCCACGGCACTATCACTCAGAGGACAAATTCACACTAAATGATTCTCAGCTCGCCACAAATCTGTGCAGAAAATGTATACAGTGCTGGAAAATAAGGAGGTCCTTATGTATGCACAGATCCCCACCTCCTGTATCTACAGTGTAAGAATAATGTGTGTTACCAAGTAGAAACTGAAAAATAAGCTATATTGTTCTAACATGCATGGTTCTTGCACAGCACCACCACAAGCTATGGATTCCACCAGTGGAGGACATACACGTTCACACGGAGAACACCTTGTTTCTTCCAGTTGAAGGAGGCCACGTCCTCTCACTTCAATGTCAGAATGCAGAATGTCCCACTTGGAAAATTTAAATAACTTTTAAATCAAATGCTCTTAATGCACATTGGACAAAAACATTTACTAAATATAACATAATGTAACAGAAAAGTTGGGGAACACAAAGGATGTTCATTAGGTTTTGTCAACCTCCAGTTGCCAAAGGTTATGTAAAATAAAATTGACAACTGTAAATACATTTAAAAATGCCTCCAAGTTAGATTTCAAATCAATCAACCAACACCTCGATGATACAGAGAGCAGATTTCTTCTTCTGTCAGCATATTAACATTTGCTATTTTAACCAGTGATTTTACTGTAGCAAAGACTATTTAGTTAACATTCGGCAATTCCCTCTTTAAAAAAAGTATTTGCAGTAGAGATGCAAGTGGAACAGAGGCTAGCTAAATGTAAACAGCAAATTGCTGCTTTGCATTCTGGCTGCGCTTGCGTTACGGCTCCATCGCGGTTTTGGTGTCCACTGGAAACATCTCAGAGAGAGTGTCTTTTAGTCACATTTGTATAGTTTATAGTTGGTTTGCTAACATTTTTCTTGTTTTACAAGCATAAATACTTGTTTTCAGGTAATTTATAGTAGATGTGGTAACACAGGTCTGCTGTCAATAACCTTATGTTTATTTTGTCAGTTTTGAGATTGTAATATACTGACTATGAAAACACAAAACTAGTTTTGCTGTATTTGTGTAAAGGACAAGTCAGAACCAAGTGAAATGTGCTATTTAAGTCAATTGCTAATAAATACAGGAATTTATATACCTTTAAAAGTGCTCCAGCTAAAATAGACCAGTGGCTAGGCTAGATGTTTCTAAACACATTACATGTACATACACTGGCAGAGGATCGTCTCTGCAAGCACTAACAGAGCTGTAACACAATGCAGGCCAACCATGTGTAAAGTATTTGCCTTTGTATTTGATTACAGCAATACACCTGGGGTGCTTGTGAGCAGACAAACACTCACTCACTCCTCTACTGGTGTCCATGTCTTTTCCTCCTCACTATGTCTAATGTACTAAGCTCTGTAATTATATATTTTCCCCTTCTCATCTTCAACATAAACAAATGCAGCATTCCAGCTTTCCAACCGCTAGGCTACCACCAACTCAAAAGTTAGGGTTAATGGTGCTGTTTTACCCACCTCCAGTAGACATGAACAGCTAGCAAGAGACCGAGGCAGAGGAAAGTCAGAGCTGAAACCACCAACAAAGGTACCAGCCACCCCACACACCCCAGCCCCGGGCCTCGTCTGGTGGGTGAGGCTGGTCACAGCACTGGGATGGTCTAGAAGAAAAAAAAATTGAAATTAATGAGGGAAAGAAATTAAGTCAGTAGAAGGAGGGTGTGACTGAGAAGAAGTCAGAAAAGATGGATGCCATTTAGTAGAGAAGAGTCAAGTAGGAAGGCCGATTCTTACTGTATGAGGAAATCGAGATTGGATTAGAGTGAAAGTAATAAAAAAGTAGTAAGAAAGAAGAAGAGGGAAGAAAGCAAACAGGAATGATGAAATTAATGTTAATAAAAGCACAGTTGGTTGGATCACATGCGATCAATAGTTCAGGATTTCATAAATGTGTTTTCATATTACAAGACAAATATATAAATATACCACTTATTATTTGTTAATGTTCCAATTCTTTTGAAAAGAAAGAAAATCAAAGTCAGAAAGGTAGACCTGATTCCTCTTTTTATCACTGTACACAACTGAACAAAAAGCATCTGAACACTTTGATCATTTACATATTACCTTGAGCATCTGCAAAGATATGATAATATACAGAATGCATTACAAATATTCAGTAGAACTCCTAAAGTCTCTTCAGTTAGATGACGTTTCCTTTTGCTGTGTCTATTTGAACAACCTGGAATAAAGCACACACTAAGATCGTGTGCGATGTGTGGTCTCACAAGCTGTGCTCACATGTATGTCAGTATTGGAGCAGCCACAAGCAACTCCTCAAAACATGCAACATTGCAAAGGGCAGCTGTACACATTACCTTTTAGGGCACACTTAAATGTCATGATAAGAAAAAATTTTAAAGGTCATGACAGCATTTGAGTTGTTGGAGGATGATATCTTTTACTTTTGATGGTGGTAGCTGTGTTCCAACTCTATACTACATATCAAACCAGGGTTTGAGTATCTGATGTGCTCATTTAGCCAGAAACTCACACTGAATTGCTGTTTTGTTTTACTTTGTTTATTCAGCCTGATTTTGTGTGTGTATTCTATGTTTTGTTTAGTCATATCCAATCAACTGTTATTTTCAGTAGCCAGTGGGGTAGCAGTGAGGGGAATAGTGAAACTGAGTACCCAGGGCCCGACATTGGGGCAAAAGGTTTGGAATTTAAACTATTTAACCTATGAAAGGTGCACGCAGGCCACTCCTGTAGTAGGATGTTTGTTTAATTTGTCTCCAAACACAGTAATACTGAGGAAGTAATCCTGCCATTTAAAAAAATAAGTAAAATCATGAATAAAACAAAATGTCTGTAAAACCTCACAATGAAAGCTTCACAGAGTAATTACAGCATGTTGAGAAAAGAGGGATGGAATAAACTGAGATTTCAGATTGAACAGACTAAACACTATTATTGTCATAATAACCTCCATATTTGCACGTGCTTGTATATTCAGCTATTTGTACAGGCATGTCTTTGTGATACGCCACTGTCAGCAGCTATGGGAGCTGTTCAATTGTTACATATCGAAGGAATTGAAGAAATGTATTGAGCTAAGAGTTATTTCTGTTACAACAATCTATACAGCTGCGTTAATCTCATCCAAGCATGTTTTCTTTTATGGTCATGTTTCTGTCTTTCACAGATGTAGCTAGCTATGTAGGAAGAAGACTCTATTCTTAATCCTGGCTGCAAGACTCTGATTGGTCCTCTGTTTATCAAATTGGAGCAAGAAGCCACCAGTAAACACAAAGCTAAAACAGTTTGAATCACATGGAGACAAGACTGTGTTCAAACTGAAAAACTGACTAAATGTAAACTCAGTATGCATACTAAACTCACCTGCTGTTGTATATCACTATCCAACAAGACAACTCACAAAGGAATAGAGGAGCTAACTAACAGCTGAAAAAAGAAATACATTTGTGGATAGTGGTGAGACAGACCCAGAAAAAGAATGACATCTGTGGAGAAACATTTTGCTTTCTCCATGTGTGTTCCTAATTTTACACTGACAGAAGTGTTCCAAAGTTTTATTGACATCCGTTGGAACATATCTTGTTTCATTTTCTGTTCATGTTCATGTCGCTGTTAAGTACATAATGTGTACTTTATCAGGATTTCTTAGCAGCTTATTTGCTAAGCTAGGCTCAACATGTCCTGGACCAAGTACGTGTATACAGGACACACAGAGATGAAACGGATCAATTTGTCATGCTGTCCCTTTAAAGTCTAACTGAAAAATGGAGGCATGTGCAGCTGCAGCAAATACAAACCATGAAATAAATCAAAATGAATACATTACATTTTTATCCAAAGCGACTTCCAAAAAAGAGCTTTACATCAAGTGCATAGAACCATGATTGAATACGGATCAGTACAGACTGCCAGGCCAATTCCCAGCTGACGTCCTCCCTGCCCTCAGCCCTGCACACTCTGTACACTCTGATGAAGTGCAGCCAAATAACTGCATCAAAACAAAACACATCTCTGGACAATTCAAGTCACTTGTTAAATCACATTTACTTCTAGGTCCCTTAATCACAACCACAATCACCACCACCTACCCAGTTCAGCTGCTGCAGCCGTGAAGTTGAGAGGGAAACGTGCCGGTGCGCTCGTGCGTCTTCGCCGGCGCGGACTTCGAACACCGCTACCTGCAATATTTCTCTCCAACGTGCGTTCACTGTGCAATAAACTGGATGAACTTCAGCTACTGATGGGA
>JAVQJD010040467.1:0-15605 GCA_036023655.1 Nannoperca australis
TCTCTCTCTCTCTCTCTCTCTCTCTGGCGCGGTCTCCAATGGATGGTATTCGGAACAAATTGATTTAGCTGCATGTCGGCGCTAACAGGGGCCATCTCCCCAGCGCTCTGTCACTCTGCTTTTCTGCAAACGGGGAGTTTTTATCTGGAGTTTGTTCTGCATGCGACTTCTAGCTGCTTCTTTACTTTGTGGTGTAATGGCAGAATATGTTTCGCCCGTTGTCACACATGTATGGGGCAACACTAGTATGCTGATGTAAACGGTGTCTCCGCTGTCCACAGTCCTCCCATCCTTTGTGAAGACTCCCAGGGACAGCACCATCAGGACGGGCCACACGGCGCGGCTGGAGTGCGCCGCCGAGGGCCACCCGGCACCGCAGATCGCCTGGCAGAAGGACGGCGGCACGGATTTCCCCGCCGCCCGCGAGCGCCGAATGCACGTCATGCCCGACGACGACGTGTTCTTCATCATGGACGTCAAGCCGGAGGACATGGGCGTGTACAGCTGCACCGCCAAAAACACGGCGGGCACCGCCTCCGCCAACGCCACGCTCACCGTGCTGGGTAAGAACCACGTGTTGTCCGCGATGTTTCTCGCCGTTCAGAAGATTTAGTATTGGGCCTTTTTTCCTGTGTTCAGTGTTCCAATCGTCATTTTCCCACATCCCCATTAAGCGAGCACTTGTAAATAGCTCAGCGCTCAGTTGGGAATTGCAGAATGAGAGGCTTTATATTTTTCTTTTCTCTGCAGCTGTGGCCTTGCTGCAGGTCAAGGGCCAAAGGTCACAGTTGGGGGTTAAATGGGGGGGATGGTGGGGAAACAAGGGGGGCTCACAGAGGGGTGTTTGTTAGGCATTCCCACCTCCCTTTCTCCTCTCTCGGTGGGAGGGACAGTCATGGCTGCTTCCTTGCAGGCCTCAGTGCTCCCAGTTTATTGGCTGTTTTACACTGTTAAATCAAACAAAACGGAGCTGCTCTCCTATAACCATCTCAGGACATAGATCATCTTTGTCCTTTGTCTTTGAACTGAGCAAAGCAGTTCCTTGTTGAACAGAGCCAAAAAAAAAATGAAAGAGTGGTGGGGGGTGGGGGATTATTCCTTGCTAACACACAATAGTTGCCCTTAATAGCCCAGAAGCAACAGTTTCTATAGTAAACATTTCAGACGGTGTTTCAGTTGCACTTGTTAGACTTCACAGCACTTGAAGCTGAGTGCTGATCCACTCAATAATGCAAAATACTGAAACAAGCAGCCCCCGAATCTGTGATGTTTGGGTTTGGGAGATGGAGGGGAAGGGGGGGGTTGAGGGGGTGGCTGCAGTTGAGGGGCCCCTGGCTGGAAAAGGAGTGGCGGGGGAGAAAAATGGGAGCCAAAGAAGAACTGGAATGGAGGAGTCGGGGTGTGTGTGGGGGAAGGGAGGCAAGTTGGATGGAGAGAGAGAAAGTATTGACAAGTGAGAGAGAGAGAGGGAGAGAGAGAGGGAGCTGACTGAAGTGGGTTAAGTGAGATCTCTTAATCTGTGTATGTCCCACTGTGAGGGGAAGTGCTCAGTCCGAGAGGAGACTGAGACACACACACACACACACCCCTTCACTTCAATGTGCTCCATTCAGCGGAATGTGAAGAGGATGCCGTCCCGACAGAGGATTTGTTTTTTGTGAGCTGTAATTAAAATGTATGAATTAGTCAGGATTGCAGACGTGATCTCGTGTGTAAATACTGATGGTTAGAAGATCGTGAGCTGACTCAGCAGTCTGTCATCGATACTGTGCGCTAACTGAGCTGAAGCAGAAACCTAAAGCATCGATGCCACAGAATAGAAAGAACAATAGAAAGCAGGAATCCAAACGTGTTCCTCGTCTCCTCCACAGAAACGCCCCATCTGGCCCAGGACCTGGAGGACCGCAGCGTGGTGGTCGGGGACACGGTGGCCCTGCAGTGTAAGGCCCTGGGCAGCCCGCCTCCGCGCATCACCTGGCTGCGCAACGACCAGCCGCTGCGCCCCTCCGACAGGCACCACTTCACCCCGGGGAACCAACTGCTGGTCATCGGCTCGGCCTCGCTGGAGGACGCCGGCCGCTACACGTGTCTCATGTCCAACACGCTGGGCACGGAGCGCGCTCACAGCCAGCTGGTGGTGACCGGGCGCCGGAGCGCCTGCGCGCCGCCGGTGGGGCCGAGCACAGTCACTATAGGGATTATAGTCATCGCTGTGGTGACGAGCATCGTGGTGACGTCGCTGGTGTGGGTGTGCATCATCTACCAGACCAGGAAGAAGAGCGAGGAGTGCAGTGTCACCAACACAGGTGAACTATTCTCATGTGTAAAAACACGGCTGGATTGTGTTTTATGCAATCTAGTAAAGTATGTCCAGCTGACAGCTTGTGAGAATCAACTACCGGCCACGTAGGGCTGCAACTAACAATGATTTGATATCAATTAATGTCGATTTATTATTGGATTAATATTGTTTAAAATAACTTAGCAGAACAGAATTAGCCCAAGGTGAATGTTTTGTTTTGTCCAACAACTTGCAATCCAAAGATATTTCATTATAAACAATGAGACACACGGAAGGACAAAATCTTCACATTTGATAAGCTGGAATCAGCAAATATTTTGCACTTTAGCTTGATTTTAACAACTGAAACAATTAATCAATCCCATTTTCTGTCAGTTGAGAGGCTGTAACTAACATATTTTCCTTACTGTATCTATTAATCTAGTATATATTTTTTGTTAGCAATTTATCAATCAATTCAAAGTTCATAAAATGTCAGAAAATAGAAACAAAAGCTGGTTTTGTCCAACTAACAGTCCAAAACATTGTTTAATGTCATGGAAAAACTGCAAATATTCACATTTTAGGAGCTAGAACAAGAGAATTACTTTTTATTTTCTTAAATATTTGCACCAAAAAATGTTGACAATTAGTTTGAACTCTGGTGTCAGTGTCCACAGCCCTGGTCATAATGTCTTGTGTCCGTCTCTTTCGTCTCGTCCAGATGAGACGATCGTTCCTCCAGACGTACCCAGCTACCTCTCCTCCCAGGGCACCCTGTCCGAGCGCCAGGATGTGTGCATCCGCGTGGAGGCCGGCGGCGGACCTCAGCCCAACGGACACGTCGGAGACACCGCAGGTACCCGGCAGCTCCGTCTCCGCTCGGCCTTCCAAATGTTTGTGCTCCCCAGCGGCTTCTGGAAGCTGGCGCGTTGCGTAACGATGGAAGGCCTACTCGGCATCAGGAATAATTACAGCAGACGCAGTGTTGACATACAGTTGTTGATTTTCTCCAAATCAAATCATTTATTTCCTCTCTCCCTTTGTGCCCGCCTGCAGGGTTCGACGGCACAGTGGTGTGTACGGACTGTATGGAGAGCGGCGGCAGCTACTCCAAAGATCCCGACTACCTGACACACGGGTTCGGCTCTGCTGGAGGCACGGAGTACCAGCAGCACTCTGCTCCCCCGTCCTACTCCCACTACCATCTGGGGGAGCAGCATGACGCAGGGCCACGCCCAAACCCGCTCTGCAACGGGACGCCCAACGGGATCCGAAAGGACGTCCAAGGATCCACGTATCCGAAAAACCACAATACGTTACAGCTGAACCAACACGATAGAAAAGGTAAGGCGAGTTTAAATGTACTTTGAATGCTTGAAAGTAAGCTTGTAGCCTCAGGACCTTCGTTATGACTCCTAAACAGCCTCATCTCACTGACAAAAACACGTTTTAGGAATATCATTTAGATACCACGAGAAAATCAGCAGTTTAGGAACCCCTGTCGAGGCTAATTCCTTTTGAACGTGGCTGTTGATGGATTGGCTCCTAGCAGCATTTGACAGTGTATCATAGTTGCACGCCCAGGGCCCCTCAGGATGTCTCTCTGAAAACGCTGTAAAGAAGCACAAACTTCTGCAGTTTGCACGTCTGGGCCTGTTCTGGGACTCGGCTTCCATAACGAGGAGTAATACCAGCGGAATTGGCCTCCAAATACCAATTCTCACCTCCACATGTCAACGCAGCCCTATGCACACATTCCACCGCCTCTGTATCCTCAAGCTGAATTGCACATTTGTCTACATACTCTCCTTTTCTTCTTTGTCCACCAGCGAGCAGAGCGGGACAACCGCCGGCGCGCTCTCCATCACAGGAGGAGTCCTTCCACAAGCCGGTGAAGCTCGCTGGCGTGACGAGCCACGGAGGCCTCGACAGTGACTGTGAGCCCGAGCTCAGGCAGACTCTGCTTTCCAACGGACACACCCTCAGAGCCTCTCAGAGTGAGAGCGCCCCCCTAAGGAGAGCCAGCGACTAGCAGGCGCTTTGTCCAGCCCCCAAAAAACCCTGCAGACTCGCAGTAGCTGAGTGGACTTTTATTTTTCTTTTGCACTGGGAAATAAACTGCTACCTCATATCGAGGCGACTGATCCCGAGCCTCTTGGATCTGGACGGAAAGGGAGCACCAGGAAGGGGAAAAGGCAGGGGGGTATCCGGAGTTTGAAGGTGGAGCTTGTGTGGGTGGCATCCCATCTGAGCGTATCAGCTGTACATAATTAAAGAACCTTCCTTTGGGAGGTGAGATTTAAAAAGGAAAAAGAAATTCTAGCTCCAAAAAATGTGACTTGCATTTGAAGCATGTAAATGTAGGGAATCTTGTACAGTATGTGTATGTGTGTGTGTGTGTGTGTGTGGGGGGGGTATACCTTTGGACATTTGACTGTACATAAGAGTTTTCTTATATTATATATTATATAACTTTTACAAAAGAGTATTTGAATTTATGTGCATGACAAAGAAAGGAGTGATGGTATTTTTATTTTTCTTCAAAAAAACAGCCTTTTTCAGCTTCTACCAACATTCAGCTGTGGTGCCTTATTGCATGCTCAAAGAAAACTCCACGTGTAAAAGCATATATCCAGAGACTTTTTGTGAGATACTGGTACACTCTTTATAGCAAACGAAAAAACAAAACATTTCATTGCACTTGAATGTTTTTTGGCAAACGCTGCCAACCACTGCCTTACAGAAAAACAACTCGCATTAAGTGTCATCATATGAAGGAAGAGCTTTGATGTCAATTGTTTTGGTACGTCAGATGGTTCGAGCCGGGACATTTGTGGGCGCTCGGTTAAAGCACTTTTTTTTTTATATATTCACTTCATAAACCAGCAGATTGTGTACACGATATCCGCCAATAGGAATGCAGGAATCTCCTCCGTGTGAGGAGACATTCCACTTGTTCAGACACGGTGAAAGTCGACGGTACACACTGCGCCATTAAGGCTCTTCCACCTGTTTCACAATACTACAAGTTACTGTAAAGCTGCTCTGATCTATTTGGGAGAAAATATTCTTCTCGGTACTCTGATTAGTTTCTTTATTTGTCCAAGAAAAAGCGACTTTGTTCGTAACCAGATGTGGTCAAGCGGAGGCTAACGGCTGATTTGGTAAGCAGTGATGAGCCAGTAATGATCTCTCCGCAGCTGTGTGCACTGACATTTAATTGGCTGAATGCTTAATTATACCATTCTTGTGCTATGACTTTAAGAAGGACCGAATCAGGGGGAATGATGTCGTTCTGTGTCATCGTGTTACTGCTGTAATGTGCCTCAACGTCCGACGTTGCGCATTCACCGGCAAACGGCCAGTATTCTCTGCCGCATCACCACAGTGTAACGATAACTTTCTCATCATCACTGCAGTTACTACAATGCTTTGTGTGTTGAGCTAACTAAAGGAGCAGGTTCGTGCTGTGAACAGGGGGGAAACATGGGAAATGTGCTCTAACCAAACATGGAGGTTTAATGCAGTCAGGACTGTCACAATCCCCCGGATGCTCCTGTCTCAACTGTGTTGTGTTACCAGTGGCCTTATCGAGGTAAACTGGAGGGCACGCTCCTCTGGTTACACCTGATGGCACCGGCCAGACATGACTTTAACCAGCAAGAACCGATCAGAGATCTCTGTTGGAAAACCAATCCCAGGGTAGCAGGTAAAAGCAGCAGCAGTTCATGTTCGGATGTAATTTATTGAAACAAACAATCCAAAACCGTTGTACCAATATCAAAGCTGAAACAGTGAAGTGTCTAACATGGCATTGAAGTGTCTAATAAAATCCCATTTTGCTATTATTGTAAGTGTTTTTGCCTGTTCTCTCTCTCTCGTCTGTGTCAACAGAATGATGTTTTAGTGCAAACAGAGTCGCAAACAGCTGAGTTAGCATTTAGCGCATCACTGTGGTTATGGAGAAGCCATCAATTCCAATGGACAAAGACATGAAACCCAGAGAGCTTGATCTTCAAAGCAGTGAAGTAGCTTGTGCCTGGACGACACACACACACACACACACAGCTAATCTACCAACCAGGAATGTGTCCTGGCTCCCTGAAGATCCAGAGACAGCAGGCATATTTTTCCTTCTGCGGGCTGTTAAAAGTATTTGCTGTTGAGTCGGGACTGACTGAGGGTCAGTGGCTGGCCAGAATGTGCATTCCAGATGGATGTTCAGTTTGTCACCGGATGATTGACATGTCACCGGCCGTGGCCTCCACCAATCACACACCGACCATTGTCCAACAATGCATGACAAACACTCCGACATGTAAGGCCATCCATCTCCATCTCCCTCTGCCCCCCCGACAGGATTTACCAAGTCTTCACTTTTGCCTCCACAGTGACTGCATGGACAACGCTGAGCTGATTCACTGAAAACAAGAAGGGACAACTGATACTGTGCCCAGCTGTTCTTACTTTAAACAATCCTTTTCCAATCAGACGTAGAGGAGCGATATGTCTCGTAATGTGTTAAAAAAAAGGAACGAGGGAAGGCATCTTTACTACAGTGGAGAACACGCTGTATCTTAAACATATCAACCGTGAAATGAATCCATGAAAAATACACTATTTCAGTACCTAATAAATGCATTTAATTCCAAACTTTGCTGCACCACAGACTGATCACTTAGACAATCAGCTTTTGTTTCCCCCACAGAATCCTATCATTTCCTGTGTAAGGCCAGTTGCAATTATATCTGTAGTTCATGATGTATCGTCTTAACTTCTGATATTTAAAAGGTCAGTTTAGACAAAACAAAAACATATTTTCCCACTTGATCTTGTCATGCAAATCATTTTGGTTTTAGGCCTCTGCAGCTTATGTTGCAGAAACTTGGAAAATAAAATCAAAACCATCTGCACGCCTAGATACCACTAAGAGTGAGTTGGAGAACCGACCCTTTGTTTTGTGCACTTCAATATGGACAATTCTCCATCAACTGATTAAAGTAATTTGTGTAAAATTTGAATGATTTGCCCTGTTTAAGAAACTCAAACTTATTCTACAATGAAAGCACATTTTATTGATTTGATTATAACAAACTTGATAAAAATAAAGCATATTTACTGGTTTTCCAGGTTGCAGAAACTTAAATGGATCTTTATTCCACCTCATAGTAGCAGCGCTTTTCTTTGTTTTATTTCTTTATATTATTTGTTTGTTCTGGGGAATACACTCTCTTCCCCAGGTGGCTAGGCCAGAAGCCTTTTAGCTTAGCTAAGCATAAACACTGAGAACGGGGAAACAGCTGGTTTGGCTCAGTCTGCACAAAATCCGCCTACCAGCACCTCTGAAGCATTAAACAAACACGTTAAATCTCATTTGACATGGTGAAATCTCCGCTGGTTTCCTCACGATGATGACAAGACTCCAAGGAAGTCACTGCGTGTTAATTAGTGAGCTTCAGAGGTGCTGGTAGGTGGATTTTGTTACCGGTGAACAGGGCCAGGCTATCTGTTTCACCCTGCTTCCTGTCTTTATTCTAAGCGAAGCTAAGCTCACCGTACAGACATCAAAACATCAAACTAACTTCGGATACGCCTGCACTTTCACAGCTTTGAGATGAAAGGAATTACTCCTTACAGACATAAATCAATCATGTGTATGTCAAATCAATCAGCCATCCAATCAAGTGAACTTGTATGCATGGTGAACAAGGGGGTTTTGTAAAAGAATGAAACTCAATTACATTGAACAAAAATATAAACACTTTTGTCTTTGAGTTTACATGAACTCAAAGAGCTAAAACTTTTTCTATGTACACAAAAGATCTATTTCTTTCAAATATTGTTCACAAAATTGTCTAAATTCATGTTAGTGAGAACTTCTCCTTTGCCGAGATAATCCATCCACCTCACTGGTTTGGCATATCAAGATGCTGGTTAGACAGCATGATTATTGCACAGGTGTGCCTCAGGCTGGCCACAATAAACGGCCACTCTAAAATGTGCAGTTTTACTGTATTGGGGGGGGTCAGAAAACCAGTCAGTATCTGGTGTGACCACCATTTGCCTCACGCAGTGCAACACATCTTCACATAGAGCTGATCAGGTTGTTGATTGTGGCCTGTGGGATGTTGGTCCACTCCTCTTCAATAACTGTGCAAAGTTGCTGGATATTGGCAGGAACTGGAACACGCTGTCGTATACACCGATCCAGAGCATCCCACACATGCTCAGTGGGTGACACGTCCGGTGAGTCTGCTGGCCACGCAAGGACTGGGATGTTTTCATCTTCCAGGAATTGTGTACAGATCCTTGCAACATGGGGTCGTGCATCATCATGCTGCAACATGAGGTGATGGTCGTGGATGAATGGCACAACAATGGGCCTCAGGATCTCATCACGGTAAAATGCACGTGTTGGGTGTCCATAGCATACACCTGCCCACACCTTTGTATGTACATAGAAAAAGGTTTAGCTCTTTGAGTTCAGCTCATGTAAAATTGGAGCAAAAACAAAAGTGTTGCGTTTATATTGTTGTTCAGTGTAGATAAACAAGAATAAAAAAACTACAAGATAACCTTTTCCAGTCACCTATTAAAAATATTTCATCGTAAACACGATAAACCCCAAACTAATTCAAAAGCTTGTGCACGAAAACCTTGTTAATTAAACAAAGTGTTCTATTGTTGCAGGCATCGTAAGTATAAAATGAAAGCTCTTGCAAGTGGATGAGCTCAGTTGTGCTCCAGCGGGATTGTAACAATGGTGAGATATTAGTGTGCATCTCTCCGGTGGGTCTCTAACACAGGTGGTCTGGCTCAGCAGAGAGAAACAAATATTGATAAAACACTGAAACCATGTTGAGGCCGCTTTACAAAGCCCACTGGGCAGCCCACAGGGGACATAAGAAATCACCAAATTCACTCAAAGCTTAAAAAGAGACAGTCTTTAATACTATTACTCATTGATCTGCACACACAGACACATTAAACGGTAAATGTGCTTCACTGCTGGTCCTGTGTGACTGGGTGTGGCTTCGTTTCACCAAACTGCTGGTGCTGTTACGGGAGTGTGAGCTCAGGCTGTTAAACACAATCCGCAGGGCACTGATGAGCAGGAATGCAGCTCCCTGGGTAATGCGACCAGGCCCGTGGACGACTCTTCCCCTGAGCACCAGGTGCTCCTCGCTTGTTGGGAGGGGGCCGAGCAGCATGGAGTCGCGGGGGGGCTTCCGGGGGATGAGCACGCTCCTTCACCAGGTCAGGGCTCAGGACAGTCGCAGTGGACGCGTTGCTACAGCAGAGTGCGGCGGATCTTCTCATAGGCTCCCAGGAAGATGAAACCCCCCACACTGATGAAGGTCACCCTCGGTATGCTGCCCGCAAACAGACTGCAGAAAAGGAACAGAACGAGATTCATTTTGAAATCACTATTATTAATACAAATTCAAGCAAACCAGAATATAAGAGCTTTCATTTTAGCAAACTCATTTTAGATCATCAGTTTTGTCAAATGGGCTTCCTGTACTGCAGCCAAGGACGTGTTCTAGTTCCCATTGATTCGAGTCTTTATAAACTCTACAGCACATGGTCTGTCGCAAACATACTATAAAATATAACATTGTTAAATGACCACATAGGATATTAAAGAATTCAAAAAATGGGCAACAATGTTATTTCTAATGGTATTTTGCTGTTTAAGTTGCACATTTGTATTTGATACACTAGCCAATGCACAAATCACTCAGAAAATGTAAGCATTGTTTATTGATAGATGAAAGGATGACATTTGATTTGTATTGATGGAAACAAATCGAATAAATAACTATGTTAAAAACAAAACAGCGCAGCCTCTTGTGGCTTACAGCTTAATTTATAACCGGTTTGAGCTGCAGTCAGTAAGACAAAACAAATGTATCCACAGAGTAGGTGACATGAAAGAAAATGGACGGTTGCAGAAGGGAGTACTCTTCTTTTTTTTTTTTTGTACTTGGAAATTCACGCTCCTTTCTCCAAAGTGTGCCTGCCTGCAGCTTTACTTATCTCTCAGAAACCCTGTGAGCGGAGCTGAAAGGCTGGATCGGGTATCGCTCCGCTGATCGACAGTATCTGTGAGGGATTTACAGCGCCTTCGTGGAAGCAGGGCCTGGTGCTCGGGTGCGGAGGGTCTGTGAGGGTCAAACATGAGGCCTTGTTGGTGAAGCCGCTTTTAAAAACTTGGGGGGGGGGGGAGGGCGAGGCCCAACAAGAAACTGTTGACGTTGTGGGGGTCAGAGGATGTGATGAGCCATGAGAGAGCACCCGTCTCCCAAGAACCCCCTCCCACCCTCCCAGCTACACACAGCTGTTTTTGGGATTAGGCTACAAGCCCCCACCCGAAGGCCTCCCTGGAGCTCTCAGCCCCCCCCCCCAACTGCACTCTCTCTGTGTGCGTGACTGATGGCCGGATGACATCCACACATGTCCCTCTGCCTTCCATCCATCCGCTTCTCTCCGTCTCTCCGTCCAGCCACGGCCCCCTCAGCTGGCTCAGTTGTTGGGGGATTTCTCCTCCATCTCCTTTTCTTGCTGCGTCATCCACTTCTCAGACACATGCTCACTGCGTCCCGTCTGTTCATCCGCCTTTTTCATGTCTCTCTCTCTCTCTCTCTCCCTCCCTCCCTCCCTTACTCTTTTTATTTTCCCTATTTCTCTCTGCCTGTCTGTCTCTGTCTTGCCGTGTATTTGCCTACCGACACCTTGTGTCTGCCAACACGCCCCCGCTCTCACATGGCCCCGTCCGAGCCAGATGTGACGGATGAAGAGTACTTGTGTTTGTGGACGTGTGCCTGTGTGTGAGGAGAAATGTCTACGCGCACAAAATGTCCGTCTGCATTCATCATCTGCGCGGTTGTGTGTGTTAGCACGTATGTTTCTGTCCATTTTCATTTTCAGAAAAACATTTGATACGAGGACCCTGAAATGGAAGCAGCTAAATGGCATCCAGACATCATTCATTTTTACTTTTTATACTTTTTTCTACTGTGACATACAGGCCTGTACAGCTACAACATTCACAAAAAAAATGAGGTGGTGACTTGTGGGCAGGTTGATTTAGTGCTTTGGAGTTTTCATTGGGAATTGGCCACAAACACCTGATAGAGGTCTGACAACAAAGAAGATCAACAGGATTTGAACAGATCATTTCCGTACACTCAGAGCTCCACCAGCTTATTATTTGTTGACATAAAACCACTCGCGGAGCCAAATGGACCAAAGCGGGATCCAATTAGCTATTTATCAATTCTAATTCAAAGTAAGCCTGTTAGGAGTTTTAATGACTTCGTCAGGGTTATCTGGGCCTTGGTTTGGAGACTACAAATGTCTGCGGTACTGTTTGAAATGTATGTAGAGTTTCAAAAGCAAACTCACCCAAACTAGGAACTAAAATCACGAAATCTCTGCTTTCATTGGCGAGTCTTCCGACTGTGAAATCGTACATTCCACGATCGTTTGATGCATTTGCTTTTCTTTTCCAAATCAAGAAAGAAGTTGACATTGCTTCAGAAAAAAAGCTGATAAGTGGACCTTGAGTAAAAGGTCAGAACCTTGACCCCAACACATCACAAGAAGTCATAGAAGTGCTCAGAAAAATAGACCATCTTGATGACAACGAGCAAACCTCCTCTGGTGTGAGACATGCTTGAAAGACGGCCAGGGAAGGGTTAGCTGTGCATGGTTGGGCTTGGTGAGTGTGCGACACACAAAGAGAATGTGTGTATGTGTGTGTGTGAGAAAATCCAAGTGTGTTTGTGTATGCTTTGGTGCAAATGCTCTAAATAAACATGGAGACATTAGTCAGAGGTCGTTGTCCTGCCCTTCAGAGTGCTCTTTCCATCTCAATACAGCTTTCTATCACCATCTGATGAAACATGAGCCTCAGTATTTAGCTGTACTCACACAAAAATATTATAAATGACCCAAAGCTAATCAAAATGCTCCATCTCCAAAAACACATACACCGAGCAGCTGGACATCTAAACACAGTAAACACAACAAGTTCTAACACATTCCACTCTGTCTTCTCTTGTGATGGGCCTGATTGCCAGCAGTGTGAGCAATGAACTAATTTTAAACTCAACGATCTTGTTTTGTCTCAACTCTTGACTACTATTACATTTCCTGTCTGGGATCAGGCCCACCTGTGGACTCTGAGACGTCAGAGCGGAGCCAGAGCCCCGATATTCCCCCGCAGCTCCCCCGGGTGCCCTGACTCACTATGACATCACAGCCTGGCCGGCCACTGAGCGCTGTCCTCCCCCTATTGTCGGCCAATCACCTCTCCCGAGGAATCGGACTAAATATAGTTTTCACGGCACGACATGGAGAGTGCAGAAGAACGGTGGGGAACTCAGAGAAAATGCTGGCGGCTTCTGAAGAAGAGAGATTCTGGAAATCTTCAAACGTATGTGGGATTACATTTCTGGCATAAACAATGCTGATGAAATAATTTATGGCCTTTATTAGTTATGTGACTTTTTCAGAGGATAAATTCAAAAGAAAGAGACTTCTAACCTGTACAGCTCAGTTTGAAGGTTTATACATGCCTTCAGTAGGGGGTGGCTCTACTTGAATTTTTGGGACAAAAGGTAGATGATAATAGCAAAAGTCAGTCAAAAAACGCAGATGTTAAAACGATTTCCCTAAAATCTCAAAGGTGTCCGCACAAACACCAAACCCAGTGAAGGATACCCACCGTGTCGTCGGCATTGGGGCTGTTCTTTGGGAAAGGGGCACATTGCACATATTTTCTCAGCTGTAGACGTCCTGGTCTTCTGTTTAAAAGATAAATCTAGTAACAAAACTGCCCATGAATTGATCCTGGTAACAAGTGTGTAGCCAAAGCCTTATGGAGCTTACGGAGCTCCCACACACCAGTGTGCCACACTGTTGCACTGGGTGACATGTTCCTTTATTAGGATGAACATGGGCACTGTGGTTTGTTTTGACTCATTCCCACATACGCCGTCCTGCTGCTGTAAATAGCCACTAGTGCACCAAATCCATGAACAGTCCCCATCAAATGTGCTACTTACTCCTGTTTGAGTGACATTTGTAAAAACTACAGTGCCCAGCAGTTTCAGGGGATTATGTAGTTTTGTCTTCAGTAAGAACTAAGGGGCTTGGGGCTGAGAGCCACAGACAGACTGCGGGAGTTGGGATATATTGACAGATGTATCGACTCACTATTGGTTTTGGTCTTTTCAAGCGATTTGTAGACAACAACAAAAATATAGAGCATTGCCAGCCTTTTCTTTTACCTGTGCAGAAAATCTAAATGTTTAGAGTGAATTCCCTCTCTAGTATGAATACTGTGCCACGTTGAATAATTTGAATATTGATTAATATGAAATCCCTGATGAATAATGGCTTTTCTCCAGTAGCAGTAGAGTGAAACTACAGAATGTGCCAAATGTAATTTAACGTCCCGTTCCATCAATTTTCTCACCGTGCTTTTGTTCATTCATATTTACTGTTTACTATTGTTTATTCATCTTGTTTGTAGGAGATGTCTCCTTGCTCCCATGAGTATAAATAGGCTTCATTGCCTTGCATCATGAAAGGATATTAATGTATTAAATGTGGAGACCTGGAGACCCTCTGGATCTCACGCAGACAGGTTGGCAGAAGAAAGCTGCTCATCGCATAAGCGTGCAGAGTCAGTTACAGACGTGCACTACGCCACATGACTCTACACCTAAAATCACATTTATATAAAGTCATTTATATTAATTGAACTTAATTTCTTTATGGTGGAGAACAAAGACTCCTGATGTCATAGAAGGGCAATTAAGGTTTACCACAAACTTGCAGAGTTTCTGCTTTGTTGTGTGTATGTGGTACAAATTATTCCATTTTGGTTTACATAAGGCCCAAAGCAGACAGCCTGCAGGACATGTTGCTTATAAGTCTTTGTTTTGACACGACTCCTGGTGCAGTTTGGTTGTTGTGCAGATTACTGGGGGAGGCCGGTGTGAACTCCACCGCTCCCTGCTAACCCGGGGTCTCTGGGGCATGGCACACACATGGAAGCACTTTAGAGCTTCACTACACTGCAATTGGGCCTATTACCATAATTACAGCTTTAAAGCCCCGGCAATTTGTATCAGGCATGCACCAGCGCAACCACCAGGCCTTTGGCCCTGCGGAGCAGCAGGCACCCCTTTCGCTCTCCTTTGTCTCTGCACTTCATTCTCTCGTCTCTTTCTTCTCATTCCCCACCTTCTCTGGTTGCACCCGTATCAGGGGAGAAAAGGTTTTTCTGGAATTCCTCATGTTGCAGTGCTTGCGGTGCATGTCCGCACACAACGTGCACAATGTGAGAGAGTGTTACAGCTGGCCCCAGAAGATAGTTGGAGGTAAGATAGAGGAAAAACATCAAAGGTTGCCGTGTGGTGCGGGGGGGGGTTAGGGTTACCGTTGCAGCTGGGAGAGTGGGACGTCACTCTCTATTGACTATCGCCTCATTCAGTAGTCTCAAACATGATCTTTATTGAAATGGAACGCTGTGTTATTATTATGTTTGAAAGCAGTTTGAAGGGAATTACCCGTGGCTCATATACATACATAACACAAAGCTGAAATATAATTTCTCTCTGATTAGATTCCAGCACTGCGGCCTACACAAACAAACAATAACACGGTGGTTTGTGTTTGTGAGACAGAGAGAGAGACGTCCCACAAATCTGCTATGAGCATTAAGCCGAGGTGCATCCTAACTAAATGATGGCGGCTTATACACAAGCAGGCCAATTATTCACCGCGGCTGAGGGTTTGTTTTAGTGCTGGCAGCCCTCTGTGGCCCCATTAGAACTGGCCTTTAGTCCACTGCGCATTATAAACACATCAAAACACTCAAATAAACCCTTCCACTTGGCCTCTGTAACACCTTAATCAATAGGACGGTACCGCGAGCCGGCAGGAAAAAGCTTTTATGCATCTCATTTTTACAGCAGCGGCTGTAAATTCACGTCCCCCAGAGTATCGTCTCTATCATCAAACCTGATTACCCAGGGGGATCGGGCCAAGTTAAATCAAATCATGTAAAATAAGAGTTTTTTTTTTTTTTTTAATGGCCTTGGATAAAACGCTTCTGTGTGAAGATCACGATGGCCACGAAGACGCGCACTCACCCCGTCAGGCCTCGGCTCTTCCACACGTCGTACAGCACCAGTGGGATGTTGCCGCTCGCTGTGGTCGACCCGGCCTGGAGAGAGAGAGAGAGAGAGAGAGAGAGAGAGAGAGAGAGAGAGAGAGAGAGAGAGAGAGAGAGAGAGAGAGAGAG
>JAVQJD010040476.1:0-37179 GCA_036023655.1 Nannoperca australis
TTAGGAGGAGGAAAAACTAATTAAATCAATGAAACGAAATTCAGGACTAAATTATTAATTTTACTCATATATATGAGGTGGTAGTACTAATTTACTATATTTAGACTAATTTATATGTATATCATAGCTATATCATAATCATGACTTAGTAGCTTATAATTATATAGAAATACTCATTATGACATTTTATCACATAATTAGAGGTGCTATGTCATAATTATTCGTTTTTCACATTTATGAGATAGGTCATAAAATATCTCATATTTGTGACTTGGTGCAGATTTTTTTAAAAGCCTAACCCCTAACCTGTTGGGATCAATAAAGAATTTGCATGAAATTACAATGTAAGGCATAACATGTTTTACAATCATTTTTCACATTACATTTTACACTTTAAACATTCCACTCTCATGAGTTTATGTTGTTATGTTTTTGGAGAAACGCAGCTCCACAGGTATATATATATATATACTAGAAAGTAAAGTAAGAAAGTAAAAGGTCAAGATCAGCCACCTGCAGTGAAGCCAGAGAAATATCACACTAGTCATCTCTTATCACTTCTGTTGCATTGTGTGCTGTTGCACTGAAAAGACTTGGAGAATCTATGGGCTGACATTTAAAGAGACTGAAACAGATTTTTTGACTCTCAGCTGTTATTGTTTCAAGGATGAAAGCCAAACTTATTAAGCAAAAAATGAGACTCTAATATTAAAGCAAAAATAATCTTCATTGTAACTACACAGTGATCCATTCCTGGGACAGATATCACACATTTGACTCTTGTTCAGATGGATTTGCAGTATGATGGACTGCAGGTCACGGGTTCACTGCACAAGGACACTTCACCAGAACACACAGTGGCTGTTGGCAAGTCAAGCCAGAGGCACTTTGAATTCTCACAGATTTACTCAGTTCTTCCTCCATTGCGCCAATAGAAATCTGTGGGAAAGCAGAGGTGACTCCAGATCAGCGTATGTGGGAATTCAAACCCCTTTTGTTTAGGAACCGAAAGTCAAGTTTTAATGAAGTTACCATTTTAAGATGGGAACACTGGTCACATATTTGATGTGTGTGTGTGTGTGTGTGTGTGTGTGTGTAAACTGGTTAGGTACAAACTAATTTACTAACTAGCTAAGCATTAGCTATTCGGCGCCGTCACACACAGAAACTATCCATATGAAAAAAGTCAAAACATTTTAAAATCAGAAGCCCTACATGAGACTTAAAGGGTTGGTTCACCAAGTAATGAATAAAAATAGTGCTACCCCTAGTGCTACTGAGCAATGCAGATGGTTTAAAAGACAAATAAACCTGACTAAATGTTTATTTTCTAGCCAGAACTTTCAACCATATCACATGGTTTCCAAGATTGTGTGATGCGACGGGTGAATTTTGCTAACTTGAGCTGCTGATGAAAACCATATGATATGGATAAAAGCTCCAGAAAAAGCTTGTGGTTCTTTTGTTGATTTCATTTGTTTTGAGATATCTCTCTTTGGGATTTTGCCTCCACTTCAGTAAACCTGAGATGAATGGACTTTCAATTGTGGTTCTCACAGCACCCAAGGGCGACATTTAAACTGGACATAGACTCAACAGGCTGCAGTACTTAGACACAGCGTTGCATTAGGCTCAGCTCTCTGTAACTTAGATGCTGTGCAAGTCCTGCCTTATTGTAAACACATTATGTATATGTGAGATACAGTATAGGTAAGGTGAGATGTTTTAGAATATAGAATTGTAAAGTGCAGTGACTCACATTTTTTCACTCAGCAGCATCCAGGATAATATCATTTTTCTGACACCAGTTATTATTCCGTGTTTGCATTTAGTTGGCATGGCAATTAAGTGCTGCATCACATTACTTGAAAACTGTATTCTATTTTTGTAAATAATTATAAATTGGCACTTTTGTTCTGAATGCCAGATGCATACTCTGAAAGCTTTACTTCAAAATGTGAACACATATCTATGCCAGTATTCTTTTCTACCATATGACCCCTGGGGGGCTCTGAAACTATGAACACTGTTGACAGTTTGTGTAACAGAGTTTTCATTCACCTCCATTGAATTGGGATGGAGGCAGAAATCTCAGACACAGATCTCAGAAAACCATTCCTAAAGATTTGCTATTTTGTAAGGATAAACATCATCTCATGGTTGTGCAAATCTGGACAAACCACACAGACTCCTTCCAAAACAAAAAACACATACTTAAAATCAGATGCTTGTTTGAGTGCCACTCACTCTGTTTTATTAGCCTCAGTGTGGTAATCTGTCTCTGCCTGGTGAATGGACAAGGAATTACAACTGTATGATGCTGTACCCATGGCCTGCATGGGAAGTCGTCCCGGGAACACTGGATTTTTTTTGAAGTGTGTCACTTGTTTGACACAAATCATATCTGAGGTTCTTCTCAACACTGCATTCAGTATTTTCATGAGAATGCATACTGGCATATATTTCATTTAAGCTTGTGCAATTACATTACATTAGTATGTGTTGTCTCAAACTGAAAATGTGGACACATGATTTTAAGTGCATGTGCACTACTGTACATAGTAACATGTATGTACAATATTACACTAATTGAACTGCTATATTGTACATACATTACACATATACTAGTTTAGGGCTATAAAATGAGAAATCTGTTCAGAATACTCTTTATGGATGTGTTTTTCCAAAATGTTTGAATCTTTGTCACTTTAACCTCTCTGGAAACCCTCTTGGAAGGTGAAGAAGGTGAAAAGCTTTTCTTCTTTTGCTTTTGGTCATGTTTAAGAGTTAGTTGTTGGCTCTGTTACTTTGGTTGCCATCTTCTTCTCTCTTGAACTAAGGCTCCGTTTACACTGCAGCTGGCGTTATCTAAATTCCGCTTTTCTGCCATGTTATTCAGAATCAGTCTCAAAAGATACCTAGGATTTATTTCAATTTGGGTGTCATTTTTCCAGTTTCAATAACGTTGTTTTGCTAATTGCTAAGATCTCAGAACTCGTCAACAATGCTAAAAATGGGTTGAATGGGGCAACATACACAAGCAGTCACTAAACACTAAACTGTTAGCTAACAGTTAAATTATCTAAACAAGACTAAGAGCAGGGTTCCCACACATATTTACCAATGAATTTTCAAAACTTTTCCATAATATTTTACACCATTTCAATTTCTTTATTTAAGAAGTTGAACATTAGTAGGCCTATATAGTAATCATAGGCACAGTAATAAGGATCTTACTTCATTGCACTATGCCCTAATAATGTACCGAGAAATAAACTGACTGTAAATACATTGAATGGCTATAGTTAATAGTATTAATAGTATCAAATATAGGGTTTTATTTCATAAAAACCTAAAGGACTATAAATTAAACTATATTACATGAAAACGCCACAAGATACCTTTAATTTGTCACTAGACCTAATATTTATGTTAAAGTAATTTAAAAATCTGATATTTGAGGCAATCAACAAAGCCTGCAGTGTGGATGGAGCCTAAAGCCAGACATTCACCCAGGTAGATGTCTGCCAACACTGACATAACATAATGTGTGCAGCAGGGGCGGTCTGGCATTTACAAAACCAGAGTGTTTAGAAAGTTTGCAATTTAATGTTTGAGCTTAAATGGTAGAAATTGGTGTCTCTTACCTGTGCACGCTGGTTTATAGATACCATCAGACTTGCAGGTTTCACTTGAAGTTTTCAGGTGTTAGAAGGAACACCTGCCATGCCATCCTATACTAGTGGTGCTGGTTGCATTCAACGCCCCAGAGGAGATTGCAGCAAATCAAATGCAACAAGAATTCCTTCATTGTAGTGGAAATATTTGACTTAACAGTGTATTGTGAGACAAGACTGAGTTTTTACAGTATTTTTTGCAGTTAACTTCAGTTAACCGCAGCCAGCGGTTCATTCCACTCACTGTTGATGAATACCTCACTGTTACTTCACAATGTACATCAGTAGTAAGAGAGCAGAGTGGGTGCTTTCTGAATTTTACATCATATGTTAAAACTGTGGACTGGGGTTTGTGCTGTAAATGATCTGGAATAAGAAAGAATGAATAAAAGGGTAATATTAAATCAAAACTAACTTGTGTCACGTGTTGAAGGTGGATGACTGACGTAGTCGAACAGTGTAAAATATGTATGTATATATATACACACACGTATACATAGGTACATATGTGCGTATAGATGTCACATGATTGCCATCTATGAGCCTGTCAACTGTGTTATCAGGCAGCGGTCAGTGACGATATGAGAAGTGTGTGCTATCTTTCAGCAACTGGAGGCTATGCTTCTAAACATGGGAGCATTAGACGTGCCAACGTCATTAATTCTTTAACCCTTGTGCTACCCTGTGGAGAAGACACTGGGTCAGTATGACCCGGCAAGGTAGCACAAGAGTTAAAAAAGAAACTGGAGCAAAGAACATAAGACAGGATTGATTGAAGTTTCTAACTGATCAGTGGCAGCAACTTTGGCCTTACAAGAGCCTCCTAACTAATAATACAAAAATAGGCTATGGTGGTGGTTAAGGTTTTGGTGATGGTTTGTCAGTAATCTGTGATACTTTAGTAATGCCTTTATTTGCATTTGTAACTGCAGAATTGGTGGTTTATTCAAAAGTGAAAAACATGTACACTTCAGTAATAATTTTATATTTATAACTGCTAACCTAAAAATGTTAAGTCACTGCAGGTTTGCTGCTGTAAATGTGAAAATGTTAAAGGATTTTTGATCCAGATTCTCCACAGCTCTTCTCCAGAAGGTCAAATGACGATACCACAAACAGCAGCGACAGTAATGTGAATCATAAATGGAAAAATGTTTAATGAAATGGCAAACAGAAAGAACCATAACAACCGTAATGAGCATTTATCAGATTATAATTTCATAGTCCTATTGTATTTAGGTTTCCATACTAGAGCTAAAAAAATAAATAAAACAAAATAATAATAAATCACGTCATGCTGGATTGTCCACAACCTGGCAACCCAAAAGTTGGTCTTATTAACAGGTTATAACTGATTAATAAAGATTAGTAAATATTTTTGTAAACCATAACTTGCCCTTCATAAAGAGACATTCAAATTCAAAGTTAATCAAGTGTAGAGATACAGTTGAAAATTCCTGAACAGGCCAGCGACTAAGTGAAAAAATAGTCAAACAGAACAAAATTTTAAATGGAGGCAAAACAGTAGTGGAACCTTTTATTTGAAACAAAACCATTAAGAAACAAAAACAATCTCACATAGTCTCTCTTTTCCTTAATAAAATCCATTGTTGAAACATCAATAAAAGTACTTCATTATCATCAACTGAAGACAAAGGTCCAAGAGATGCAATCCTCATCTGTCAGCTCATTTTGAACATCAGTAATTCATACAGGTGAGAGGAAGAAGGCTAGGCTAACAGGACTGCTGGATTTAACCAGTGTAAGGACACTTTAGAAACACAATATCACCAATGTGTCACGATTTAACATCAGAAAATACACACAAGTTTATACAGCAAGACCCACTGAGAAAGAAAGCAGGACAGCAGCAGCTCACCTCGAATACACCCCACCAGCACCAGAATTAGCCATCCCTGTGTTCTGGGTCCCTCTGCAGGAAGCTAGCTTCTGAACCTCATTACAACTGTAATGAGCAACAATAAAATATTTATATCGACATGCTACAACTAACAAAAGTTACATATAAGGAACATATAATCCAACATTTGTCCTACAAATATGATACAACACTTTACAGACAGAAAGGCCTCAGTTTTTACAGGAAATGCGTAACCCACAATTTTCTAAAAGGGGGCGATAAAGAGTTTGAAAACTAGATTTTTGGATTGCTTTTGAATCATGAAAGATTATATTCAAGGTCTCCATTATGGTAAGAAAGGCTGGAAAGACACCCGGCTTCGTCTAAATCAGTCTTCATTTGTTCCGTAGTGGCACTTCACCTCTACATGGCACAAAAAACCCAATGAGAGATTCATTTATGCTTCCAGACGCCCTTCTCTTCTACATTCTTGCAGAGTATATTGATGCATAGGTTACTGGACCAACACTTAATCATAATTACTAAAAGTGGGGCATATTCCATGTGTTACCATGTGTGTCTAGCTTCATTTTTAGCCTCAGCATTGAGCTAGGCACAGTGTTCTACCATAGGTCCAAGTTTTCCATCTTGGAGAAGCCAGGGTCTTTGCGGAGCTTCCAGTAAGTGTTATTGCACAGCCACACCTCCCCGCCGGCCTCATCCAGAGCTTTCCTGAGATAATCAAACATAACAAAACTGTTGCTGTCCAGCACTCACCTTGAAATGTGTGTTTCAATTAACACAAATTGAACATTTAACGAAATAGTTCGACATTCTGAAAATATGCTGATTTGCTTTCTTGCTGAGTGACATGAGAAGACTGATGACACTCATGTCTTGAACAGATGTCACTGGTAGCATTATGGGACATTTTTGGAGCTTAAAATAATACCAGTGACTAAAAGAGGATCTCTCGGCCTCTGCTGCTTTTATTTTGGTCATATTTCAACCGGTTTCTTGTGAGTCTCTCCATCACTGGAGAAACCCTTTAACATGTTGATATGAGGCCTGAGGCAACATCTGACATCTTTAAATGTTACATTTTCCTTCCCAAAGGTCTAAAAGTAGAACTTCTCACCTGAAGAACCTGGGGTTGTGCTCCTCCCCTCTCTTGGCCATCTCCTTCCTCCTCTCCCTCTGTTTCTCCTCTACCTCATCCTTCTTTTTATCAGCCTCTGCTACCTTCCCCTCCTCCAGGAGCCTGATGGAGAGAAGAGGGGCGGGAATTAGACATCTGGTCAACATGGAAGATAGTGAAAAACGAATAAAACTAAATGTTCAGTTTACATAAAAGCCCTGTTTGTACCTCTGGTCTGGTCTGAAGCGTGTGTCTGTAGGTGGGAGGACGGCCTTCAGCTCAGGTGTCAGTTCGTTTAGTTCTCTGGCGTACTGTGAGAAGCCGTAGAACTGGAAGTGGTCATCAGGCTGTATGTCTAAACAGGAAATTATATCATGTATATATCAAGGCAGCTGCTGGTCATTTGGGTGCTGAAAGTGGGAAATGCTTTGTGGTGCCTCTCCTCATTTGCATAAAAGCAACAGAGAACTTTTGAAAAAAAGTGCTTCATGAAAATTAACTATAAAGTCTAGCTTGGGTTTCCTTTTTGGAAAACGACTCTTTTTAGAGCACACCATATCAGATGACTTTTCTCTCACTCACTTATTTCTGACTTTTGTCTCTCCTGTGTATATATATATATATGTGAGTATGTGTGTGTGTGTGTGTGTGTGTGTGTGTGTGTCTCACTCATTAAGTCGCAATGCTTATGCAGAGATTTAATTGGCCGAGTAGAATAAAGTGTGATAATTTGGTACCAGAGCCATAAAGGCCAGAAAAGCTGAGCCAAGAAAAGCTGTCAAAACGTCATCATTTTCATTCACTTATAGATTACAGGGTTACGATAGGACAGCGCCTGGGCCCGCCTCACCTCGGGTATATGGTCTAATAGTGCTTATTGTAGTCAATTGAATGTATCTGTTATTAAAATTCAGACTTGTGTACATCCTGTTTGTTCTACAACACTTTAATATTTTACAGTCAGCCAGCAGTGTCAAAGGGTGAAAGTGAACATTTTTGAATCGCATTGTGACAATATAGATGAGTTTGTCAGGGTTTTTGAAGACTTTTCCAGCCCTCAAACTGGAAGGGGTGTTACTCACTGGGCTTCCAGATGCATTTTGATGTAGACAGAGTGTCACAGACGATGCCCTCATGCCAGAGGCCTCCAAAACGATGAACCACCTCTCCAGCCCGGTCCAAAACCACACCCTGCACCTCGTTCTTACTGTTGTCTGAGCTCCAGTAGCGAGACTGGAATACAGGGAGGAAAGGGTCAGGGTGGTTAAACAGGAGAGGAGGACAAAAACAGTCCTTGTGCATGATTTTGATTTCTAACTGAACTAGGATTACCACATGGATCAGTGTCTGTCCTCACCTTGACAAAGGTGATCTTGCATGTGCAGACGTCGCTCTTTGTGTTTCTGATGACCACCTCACCATAGTGCTCTAGCGAGCGCTGCTGACTCAGCACATTGTTGACACACGTCACTACCTTGTTCCATTCATAGTGATCACCGTACCTACACCACACACACACACACACACACACACACACTTAACCTCACTTTGGGGCATCTGAGGTTGTTTTCCATACACTTTCTAGGTTTTTAAACTTTAGAATTCCAAACCTTCTGGAGCTGACCTTATCTCGCACTCAACATTTCTGTAATGTATGTACTAAAATGTTGGTTGACGAACGCAGTATAGAGCATCTCCAGCTGAGGGCATTACAAAACCGGCCAAAAAATGTCTCTAAAGACAAGGCATAACCACAGTATTGAAAAGATACCCAATTGTATTGATTTAAATGCATATAATGCTTGGAATATTACAGATAACACACACATTAATCACACATAATATCCTTAAATCATGACTCCATTGTCTGACAAAACAGGTTGTGTTTTATGTGGGTGACTGGCTCTGATTATAAGACCCTGTTTACTCCACAGGCTTATATAAACACATGGTTTCACTGGCTGCAATCCCTGAGTGTTTTCATGCCGTGGACTTGACACTGGATGCATCTTGCCATCAATAAAATCCTTGTAGGTATGATTTTACAACCAATTTCATAAAAGGCTCATAGGGTCCACCATTTTAAATTGCAGCAAGATGCAAACTGGCCTTTGTTGCTTGTCAGTGTTGACTGATTTCTGCAATACTCAATATTGGCTGTATCATTTATCAGTTTTCATGAATCTGTCCAGTTTACCATGCAGTAAGGAAACCAAAAATTAAACCACCTTATTCCTTTGATTGTTACTTGGGTTTGGACATACATGAGCTGGATTTAAATCAAAAGACTTTTGTTCTTCAAGATGAAGAAAAGTGTTTTTTAACCCACAAATTCTTTGCAACAATGGCAAGACAAGATTGCAGCAAGCTGGCAGATAAGCTGCAACTGTTTACTGCTGTAAATAAAGAAAACATGTAGTTTCCATGTTGCAATTCCTATCCAGAAATGCTCAATAGTCACAAAGAGGAGAGTCTAAGATTTCACTTCACATACACAAATCTTTATATGAAATACAGATCCTTTCACTGTAGTATGCTTGGTATAGTACAGTTTAATATTTTATTAGCAGGTGCTGTCAATTGTACTGCTGCATGGTTGTACTTAATTAAACTAGTTTATAATACGGTTGTAAATTAATAATAATAATAATAATAATAATAATAATAATAATAATAATAATAATAATAAGTGGTAAATGAAGCAGTGGCTCACTTGGGCAGAGAAACATTGACTAGTCCGGAAGAGATGATCTCCATCGACTTCCCCCAAAACTTGTTCTTCCACCTCTGATCTGAAAGCCGACCGAAAGAAACAGAATGAGTGTCAAGTGTGATTCCAGTTCCACAGGTCAGGTGAATCCAGCATTCGTTTAAGCACACTGCTCCTACCTTGCCAGAAAGTGAAGTTTTCTGACTCGGCATGGCAGGCAGAGACGGGCGGGTGATGGCTGACCTGAAAGCACAACATATAACCACATTACAGTTTGTTATAAACTCAGATGTTGAGGTTTGGTCAGCACATGTCTATATCCTTCTCTGCTGGTTACCTGCTCACTGATGTAGTGGAAACCTCTGTCTTCTCTGTGACTCTCGTAAGTTTCTCCCAGAACAGGGTTGAAGGGTTTGTAGCGATTCCTCCAGGACGCCCATGCATATCCAGAGATGGAGAACACTGCTACGTAAACCTGGCAACATGCAAAAAAATTTTTTGATGAAGTTGCCACTGAACTCAACAGCATATCAGCTCCAGCTGGTTAGCAATCTAAGTAAACCAAACTCACCATTCTCTCATACGGATCATCAATGCGATTGGCAGTGTCCAGTAGCTCAGAGTACTCCAGCTCTTCACTGAGTCTCTGCAGCAAAGACACCGGCTCATTAAGAGCGACTGGCATGGAGACCCTGGACAGGTCCTTGCCTATGTTGTTGTACAGGATGGTCATGATGCCAATGTGGCTGTTGTCAGTTCCTGGGGCGGGGAGGGTAGTGCGACGACCTGGATCACAGCAACACAAATCAATACAATTAATTGAAATCCAAACATCCCAAAGGGCTTCCCATAAGACAAAAATACACAAAAAGTAGTCAAGCAACATAACATAATAAGCATGGAAATGTAACAAACGCATGTGGAAACATGAGTCTCTTTACTGGACTGCTTTTTAAAGATAACAACAGATCCTAGGTCAAGTGGAAGTCCAGGAATTTAGGAGGCTCAGACTCTAGGGTAGCAGTTCCCCATCCTTTCTAAACCAGGGCACCCTTTCATTCAGAGTTTGTATTCATGGCACCACCTGTCAGTTTCACTTTAATTGTTGTTTTTTTTCTTTTGCTTTAGATTTTGTGCATGAAGGGCTTAGTGTACAACATGTATTTATGACCAAATATATACTCTGTAATGTTAGGGGACTCCTAAATTACACAGTCATGTAGTACCACCACATGTATTTAGATATTTGCAGTAATCAGCATTTCTGTGAGCTCCGTTTACAATGACATGTCTATATGCTTACTGTGACCACTGCTTGATCACCAATCAAAAAAAGAAAATCAGTTCTGGAGAGACAGACATCACTGCACTCATTCACAACACAATGGTGGTGTTACCAGTATAAGTGGGCACTGGAATGGGCTTTTCAGGAGTATTCCTCAGACTGGCCCGGTAGTTGAAGGTAGCAGCGGCTGAGGAGGAGAGAGGCAGTCATTCTTTCATTTCAAAGTCAATCTTCAGTTGGGCAGTGCGGTCTGACTGCTACTGGCTACTACACTCACCATGTCCCTCTTCAGGTTCTGAGTTGCTGGTGGTGGTGATATCACTCAGGCCCGACTCATCCGAAGCCTCAGCCTCTGATGAGCTCTCACACATGATCACCTCGCTGGCATCGAAATACTCTGCCATGGATTCTGCCACTGAAGGCGCGCGATGACTGTGGCGACCCATAGACGGTGTCCTCTGTGAGGAGAGAAGAAAGGGATTCATGGTCCAAACTATACTTTTATTTTATATCCAACTCTTTGTTGGAGTTGAGCTGGCTCTGGTTGGAGCAAGACCCTTAGCCAACACACAATACACACAGGCAAGCAACATGCAAAACACAAACTCAACACAACTAGGGTTGGGCGATATGTTAAAATATCGGGCCACTGGCAACCCAACAACCAGCGATTACACACACTGTTTGCATGAGTGTGTTTATAAGTGACATGCGCAGGGGGACGGACATCTGTGGTCTTCAATGCGAAAATCAAATTTTACTGAAACATTTCAGCATATAGGCTACTCTTCAATTACACCTTTGCTAAGCAATAAGCTATAAAGACAGGCTGATCTGCTGTCTGAAAATATTTGAAAAAGTCTCTGCTCGCAGCCTCCACATAAACAAACAGGTGGTGAGAACATAACTATACTATTAAACAATCAGGATGCCCAACTGCACAATTTTTGGTCTTGTTCTCAAATATAATTTATGAATTGACGTCAAATACATTTTTCCCCAAAGATGGTTTCTGTCATTTTATGTAGTTCTTTTCATGCTGATGTTGTGTTGTGACGTTGTGTTCATTTTTCTGATTGGTTTGTTTTTAATGAGGGGGTGAGACGACATGATTGACAACTGAGTGTGCTTGTGATTGGTTCGGGCGCATGTAAAGGCGGGAAATTGATACAGCGGATCACTACTGCACTCTGGCTCCAAATGACATCACCAGCGCAAGATGGCAGCTCCTGTATCCGGGGTGTTTTGGCTCAACTTTTTAAAAATAGGAGGAAATGGAGACGCGTCGTCCATCTTTATAATTGTAGTCTATAATATGGACCAACCCCAACTGCCAGTTCCTAGTCGCTGCATGCTTTGCTGGTAAATTATTTACAGAGTTGAGTTCTCAAGGAGGCAGACCATTAAGTTAATAAAATGACCCCCCCCCCCAAATGTAGATGGCCAATTGCCAAAAACTAATATATTCTACTATATCACCCAACCCCAATGTCTTCACGAATTGTTCTGTCGAGCTCTTGGGTACATCTGTCAAAATAGCATGAAGTGGCTAACCTGATTCAAACATGAAAACACTGTCGTTAATTTGCATTTTCTTGTAACAGACCATCATATGGAAGAAAGAATCACTGTCCAAGATGGGCTCTGCTCTTGTAAAATGAATGCAATTGAGTGACAGCTGGATAATGAAACCGATACGTACAGAACAACAAACTGTCTTTCACACACACCAACGCACAATATAGTACACACCTGATCGGGACGGACGGTGCAGAAGGATTCCTCAGTAGAGTCAGAGGACAGGGAAAGGGAGTGGACTTTGGTCAGACGTGACTGTATGTCCAGCTAAACACACATGCATGGACATGCACACACACCCGACACAGAAATAATTGGTCAGAATGTCATGCAGACTCCAGAGCAGTCACACAGCACATTGATCAACGTGTCCCTCAACTGTCCAACTGTTAGGAGGGCCAGAAGACCAGACTGCATGTTTGTTTTAGTCAATAGCCATTAACAAATTTAGATGGGTCCTTTAGGTGTTTTTGCTGCACTAGTACTGCTTTTTAACAATTTTCTAGCAGGTTAACTTTGTACGTCACCAAGTGTTAAGTAGGTTCTATTAATGTAAAATACATATTTGTAGGGGGCACTCCATTTAGTATTTCACTTCCATGAAGTTGGGGGTGTGGAAGATTAAAAGAATGGTCAAAAATCAATGCAGCAGAGGCAGGATTATTTCCTAAGATCTGCCAAAACATTTCACAGTACTGCTAACCATTATGTCAGATTTGTGGAGTGCCCCTTTGAAAAACACCCTGTCAATAGGTGCAACAATCCCACAGTTGTCATAAGAGTTCTTTATCCCTGCTCTATACTCAATACAGGAATTAAGTGACTTGTTGACTGTTGCGTGTGTTGCTTGCCGGGTGACAGCCAGTTGCCAAGCAACCAACAACAAAAGCCTACAGTCCCCACAACTGATAGCCCATTGGTTGAAAAGGTCACAGAAAACAAGCAGGTAGCTAAGAAGAAACCTCATGCAACACCAGACAAGAAGGGTTACTGAGTGCCATCAGTCTGACAGCAGGAGTGCTCAGTTTCAGTGTGTAACAAGGACCGTGGCATTCGTGTCTGAGTGTGTGAAAACGGGGTCAAGAAGACTTGTGGTGTGTTCCTTCAGGTTGCACTTGTGATAACAGCCCAAACCTGCTCAACAGTTTCACACAGCACTTAACCAACAGACAGTGAGGGCTTGGCCTCCTTTGTCTTTTTGCAGGCCGATACTAATATTTTGTGCCAATACTCCAGGAGAAAAATTAAGGAGTTGTGGTGAAGAAGTGAACAAAGAGGGATAGGGGGATAGACATTGCTAAATTTGTGTCAGTCTTTGTTGTCATTTGATTTTCAGCTTTGGATAGATTGTGTGTTACCTCAGAAAGCGTGCTGCAGAGTGTAGCAAGTTGCTGCGAGGTGTTCTGCCTCAGGTCCGGGCTGGTCCAGGCCTGCCTAACTCTCTCTCTCTCCAAAGTCAAAACCTCATGAACGGACATGAGAGAAGCATGAACTGCAACACAACATAAAGAAACTTTATGAATTACAAAGTCCAGTTCATGCACATCTCGTGCTGCCTGGGAAAATCCCAAATGTTGCAGAGAATAGTAGGTATAAGATTGGGCATTTTTCACCTTCAATTCATATTAGGCTTAAAAATGTCAGAAAACAGAGGGGACCAAAACTAAAAGTACAAAATATGTTTTTGCTTACATTAATAACTTATACAATAAATCAAACAGTTTCTGTCGATTAATGAATCAACTTATTTCAGAACAATGAACTGAGGAATGTTGTGAGTATCACACCCACATACACGTCAGGCAAACTAGCTCCATTAAACCTATAACACTTATATACAACTGTTAGGTAGGTGGGGGCGTACCCTTCTGAGAAACAGTGCAGATGTCCTGGTGAAGCTTCTTGGCCTCAGGTGAGGCGACCTGAGGGTTGGACAGCTGAGAGTAGACGAAGTCGGGGATAGACTTAACCGACGCCCCTGAACATGTGCCATTGTTGCTCAAGTGGCTGGAAGTGAACTGGAGAAGAGACGGAGAGAAAAGGAATGGTGTGATATGATGGTAACTATTTTAGCACAACACTGCATACAAGGTTAAAGTCAGGCCTACCATTCCCCCCATGGCTTCAACACGGGACAGAGTCCTGGAGTGACCAAACCCTTTCCCTGTCTTCTTCTTGGGTTTCTCCAGAGAGAGATTCTAAAACAGAGACCAACAGGGTTATGGCTCAACTCTAAAGTCAAGACATTTCTATTGCTGAATGTCTATTTGTAGACCAATATTTATAGTCTACCTTTAATCAACTTTTTTCCTGTGAAGGGGTGGTTAAAATAAATCTAATGAAATCCATAAGTTTAGTAACGCGGTTTAATTTACCCCTGAGGATCAATGAAGTCATGTCAGTGGATTCATAAAAGCCTAAAAGCAAAATCAGCCAAGACAAATCACCGTAACCCACTGTGAAATACTCTTTGAAGAATCACAGATTCACAGGTGTTACCATGGTACTCACTTGCATGCTGATTCGCATCTCCAGGTCTGTGTTTGTGATTGGCAGGCCTCCTTCCAGCCAATGGAGTCGCTGGATGAGCTGGGCCAGTTCTGTGAGCTCAGCCTGACAGCGAGCCAGGTCTAACAAACAGAGGGTCAAAAAGGTCAAAGACAGTAGGAGATCATGTCAATGCGCCCTTATTTTCTGAATCTCAATATATGCAACAGTCACAGCTGAACATGAAGAAATATGAGAGTAAACCAGGCTTCACTCTGCCTCAAGGTTTCAGATGATTCTCACCGTTGGAGGTTGCGTCGATGTCGTGGGTCTGCTGCAGCCAGGCTGACACCTTGCTGGTCACCCCTGGGTGAGAGGCGATGGCAGGGGCGGGGCTTCCCATCTCTTGTTGGTACAACGGCGCTGAGCTGGCATAGTGAGGAAGCTGGACGATCAAACACATAACACTTCAAGTTAAAACCAACTACAGAAAAATCTTCTGTTTTTCTTTAAAACAACTATCAGTCAGCTGTCATTGTGGGCGATACTGTAAATAATGTTGGAATGGTTTGCCACCATTTTGATATCTGAATAAAAACACCAACCAATTTCTGGTCACGGATTCTCAAATATGAAATTTTACCTATTATTCTCCATCTCATTTAA
Source organism: Nannoperca australis (assembly GCA_036023655.1). Classification (NCBI taxonomy): domain Eukaryota; kingdom Metazoa; phylum Chordata; class Actinopteri; order Centrarchiformes; family Percichthyidae; genus Nannoperca; species Nannoperca australis. Next base: position 15,403 of record JAVQJD010040476.1, read on the forward strand.
TCTTAAACTATATACCTTTGGCAACTGATAACACAAGACAAGAATTTTAAAGACTAAGTAACCGATCAAGTAATTGAAAACATGATATAGTGCCTGATCAATAATTAATTTGAAAGCCCAGCCGTGACAGAAGCCATTTCCTAGTTCTTCATACTAATAAGAGTTTTGTATGTACAAGGCTAGTGTACAATTTAATGATACAATGCGAGAAATTAACTTGAGCAGGATTGTCTACTGACCGTTGATCGGTTTTTCTGGGCGAGACTGGCCATGGATGGCAGGGTGCTCGGGCCCACGGAGAGAGCATGAAGCACACCCCGATGGACACTCATCGCCTCGTTCTTCCTAAATACACGATGGGCACACAGCTTGGTCAACCAGATGTAGAAGATGTCATGGCTCTTTGCCTAACATGGAGGAAAATACAGGAAGGAAAAAAAAGAGGACAAGGGGACAAATGTTAAGTTCACCGCAGGCTAAAGGATATCCAGACCGTTGGTTGGTTGTAAACTTCATTTCGATACTCTAGTTAGTGAACTATAAGAAACCTTTTTCTCCCGAAATTAAGCTCTGCAGGAGCATGTTGTCCGTGTCGTTAGATCATTTAACAACCACCTCATGGGTGGTGCTGAACTGTGTTGTGCAGGTTACCTGGAGGTGGTAAAGGTTGTCTCCAGCATCCAGGTCTATGCGTTTGGACTTCTTGTTGACAGACATGACAGCCAGACTGACGTCCAGAGAGCCATGTAGCTTCCCTCTCTGAATCTAAAACACAACGACAAAGCATGTTTTAAATGACCTACTTAGTACATTTTAACGGAGCAGTTGGGAACACACTAGAATCAACAGAAGTTGGCAGCTGAACGTTTATGACTTACATCTTGCTGCGTCTTGGAGTACTTGAGAATTCCTTTCTCCAACATGAAGTATCTCTGAAAGGGACCAATCACAGTGAAAACAAAGTTAGTTACACTAAAACGGAGCTGTTTTACCTTTTAACCAGTTAACTAGAAAATATTTACGTTGAATAGACATTGACAATAAGGTCGACAGCGCAGAAAAGTTCAGATGCTGTCCAGCTTGAGCCCACCTTGTGCCAGCCTTTCAGTGGGTACTTCCTCCTTTTCATCAGGTAACCCTCACATATCCCAGGTATGCTGAGGTCCAAAGAAGAGCCGGGAACTGAATACATATCCACGTGCTGCAAATCGTCCATCACCTCCCAGTGACGAGACTAACAGAGGCAGAAGAAACGCTTCATTACAAAATATATAATATCTGTCTATTTATTGTTTAACATAATTTTGTAAGCCATCAACTTAAGTTGTCCACAGTAAAATCACACAGGTGTGGTTTGTTCTGATTGTGTGAACATGTGAAGTTGACCTCTGACAAACTTCTATTTAATAGACATTATTTAACATTTTCCAGGCAGACTAAAAGGAAACCTATATATGGAAGAATAAGGAAAAAATTACAGAAGTCAAAACTGTGAGATGTCTTATATTTTTTACTATGAGTATTTTTATTTTTATCAATTACAAACAGTATAGAATTCAGCATGAACATCTTTTACATAAAAGCAACACAGTCCAGTCAGATTCTGTACTGGTTGGTCCTATTACCTGTTTTGAGTGCTTGGATGAGCCAGTGCTGCTACTTCGTGAGTGTCCAGGTTTGAAGGTGCTAGCTGGGGATTTGTCAAAGCTGCTGATCATTGATTGGCTGCTGCTCAGAGGGGGTGGACACACCTGAGGGTCCATTGTGGCAATGTGATGAGGATAGTGATGCATGGAGAAAAAGGACCTTCAGGGCAGGTTGTGTCTCATGGCAAAGTACACGGTACTGCAAAGAAACATTTAAATAAATGTTCAGTAATGCAATCAAGTTCAAACTATGTAAGACCTTACAACAAATTGCAAAATGAGGTGCTGCTGTGACACCTTGCTGATAATGTTATGAGCCATCTTATATGGGAGTATAATTTCTCTTTTTTAAAAACACACAAACACAAAACCCTAATATTCTACTAATAATGGGAATAATTGCCCAGTCAGAATAAACAATGTCTCAATCTCATAACCACCTCAATCAGAAGAAACTGACTCGATCCAACCAGAAGGAACTTTCAATTGGGTTCAGAAAGGATGTGTAAATCTTTGATAAACTGTTCAATAGGAAAATAGGCCCAATAACCATGTAAATGCTTTAGTCTGATCGTTTCTTTGATTGGGGAACATCAGGTGACGTGAACGAGTTTCCAGGAGGGAAAGAAACATGGCGGCAACTAAACAGCTCTGTGGCTGATCCAACTTTTTGTTGGAGATCTTAAAAGATTGAAGGCGCCTCAATGGTCGAAAGGCTTAAAAGCATCGATTTGTTTAGGATTGATTGAAAAAACTTCTTGTTGTTCTTTGTTACATTTCTGGCAGATTAGATTCTTCACAACTCCCTAAACACACTATATTTAATGTTTTTTATATATATTTTGTAAATGTTTATTCCGAATTTGATGCCAGCAGCACCTTTCAAAAAAGTTGGGACAGGGGCAACAAAAGACCTTCCAACAGGTTAATTAGTAACAGTAGTAGTAGCAGCACATTAGTGACATCATTATTGGGTATAGAAAGGAGCATCCCTGGAAGGAGCCATTCACAAACAAAGATGGGGAGAGGTTTTCCACTTAGTCCAACAGTTTAAGAACATTTCTCAAAGCACAATTGCAAGGAATATAAAGGATATCACCACCATAATATCATTAAAAGATTCACAGAATGCAGAGAAATCACTGGCTATAAGGGATAAGGCTGAAAACAAAACATTGAATGCCCATGACCTTCAATACCTCAGGCAGCACTGCATTAAAAACGTCATGATTCTGTATTGGATTTTACAACTTGGGCTCAGGAAGCAGAAAGGTACATAGAGGTTTTGGAAAAACATATGCTGCCATCCAGACAATGGCTTTTTCAGGGACGTCCCTGCTTATTTCAGCAAGACAATGCCAAGCCACATTCTGCGCATTATGCAACAGCGTGGCTTCGTAGTGAAAGAGGGCAGGTAATGGACTGGCCTGCCGTCCAGTCCAGACTGGTCCAGTCCAGATTCTCTAATTAGAATGATTTCAACTGGGTTGAATTAATATTGTCCATGTAAACAGCTAGTGTGCTACAGTTACATTATTGCTAATGTCACCTTTAGCAGTAATGAAAAAGAACCAAGAAAGCTTGACTGAAACATTCAATGAATAGCCATGATTTCATTAGGTCATAGATTACAATTAATTTGCAGCAATAAGGAAAAAACAAGCTCATGCATTCTTTTTGAGGCCAAAGTGTGTTTACCACTGCAACCAGAAAGCCCATGGCACAAATAAATGCTTTACATTCTTCTCATCTCAAACTCTTGTTCCATGTCACCTTCATCTTCTCCCTACATGCTCTGAGCATTCATTTATATCAGTACAAAGTCTGTGTTCTGTCTCATTTTTTTACCCAGCCCTTCATCATCGAATATAATGTCTTAATGGATGCACTTACCAAGTGGAAGGTGCTCATTAAGGAAATATATTAATCTCTAGATCTAGTTGTCGTCGTCATATATTGGCTTTTAAAATTCAAATGAGGCACATTAAACACGAAGGCCAGTCATATGTCATCAAGCTGGACACTGATAATGCTCACATTTAAACAAGTGCAGTAAACACTTACTTCATCTTATCAGTGTAGGAAGTCTGAAAGTCTAGATCATTAGGTCAAACAGACAGATAATGAAGTGCATAGTATGTGTGAAACCACAGTCAACCGATGGCCCATTGAATATCCAGTGGTTCTTCCTGCTCCTCTGGAAGAAACAAAAACCACCACACCACAAAACTCCCTTTTAACAGGTAGAAACCTCAAGCAGAACCAGGCTCTAGGTGGGCGGTCATCTGCCTCGACCAATCAGTCAATCAATAATCAACTGTCAATCAAATGTTTTTAAAACAATGTAAAATTTCTAGCCATATCGCCCACTCCTGCACTGAACGTGAACAACTACAGCAGTTGGTAATACAGATAATGTAGCAAATAAAAGTACATAAAATCATAAGGAGGCAATGGAAAGTAATGCTTGAAAATCAGAAAAGCCTTTGTGACAAAACATGGAACACACCTGTGTTGGCCTGATGTCAAACAAGTTGCTCCCCCAGTAGTGCACAGACACTTCTTTAACTTCCCCTCAACAGTAATTGAGGACCTGCAAAGATTCCACTCAAAAGATCCCGTTTTAAAAGAAAAACTCGCACCACAAAAAAGATTTAGAAATATTTCTTCATTATCAAAAGTGTCCTCTGAAGAACTCCCTTTAACTCTCCTGTGTTACACAGAGTAATGCCACACCTGACTGATGATGTGCTTGTCAAACGGGTCCATATCAAAGCCAGCAGGTATCTGGGTGGGGCTAAAAGTACAGCAACACTCTATACCTGACCCAACAGGCCTGCCGGCTCTGTCATCACGACGATGACAAGATCTTTAAACAGATTTGTTGTCAGATTTAGGGATAAGTCTGGCAATACTATATTGTTAGTCAACAAATTGTACGTGCAGACCCAAACCAACACTGAATGAATCCTAACAAATATTTTGTGTGTATCCAAAGCCATAGAGCTCTATTGTCAAAAACTATTAAACATAACAGTGAGACACACTGTTGCACTGGGTGACATGTTTCTTCACCACCCACACCCACAAGTTTATTTGTACTCAATGCCACATTCCTCCTGTTTGAGTAATGGTTGCTAAAAACCTACAGACCAGATGTGATAGTAAATTATAGAGCTTTTCCAAAACTGAAATTATACATTTGTGTAGTGTTCATAAAGATGTACATCTTCAGTATAAACCAATGGACTTGGGGCTGAAAACCGAATACAGGGTAGGGAAATCAGAGGGTGTTGAGATGCACTAATGCAGTTGTTGTTTTGGGGGCTTTTCATGGGATTTGTTAATAAGAAAAAATAGAGAACAGGCCTCATCCTTGTGCAACCCATCAGTTCCTGACTCAAGGGCTTTGGTGGGCTTGTGTCTTTAACAAGTAAACATGTAAAATCCAATAATGCCAGGTATTCATGTTGTAATGGTGCAGGTGGAAGGGAAAGTGTGTTCAGCAAGCTGCCTGGGGAGTTTTGTTTCAAAATACCATGCATTCATTAGAAGGAGGAAAAAACCTCCATCTCAAAGTTTGCTTGCTTGATGTCTTTTTCCGCAGTATAACAGCACATTCAGCAGCACTGTCTAACAGCCAACTGGCAAGTGTCACATTTCTGACTTTAACCATCAACACATGAACACAGCATTACCTCTGGATGCTATGACCTGACCTTTGACATATTTGCTACTTGTAATGATGGCGATTGTGCTTTTGTGTTGACTTCTTCACCTTTGGACAGGACGACTTAGAGGGCAAGACCATGGATGTATAAAGAACTGTATTCAGCAGGGGAGGTGCGGCACTGTTCCTTCCTTTGAAGGGTTGCTCAGTGGTGCATGAAGCCAAAAATCTTGACCTTTGGGTAAAAGTTTACCCAGATCGTCTGCAGGGCTTCCGCATTGTGCACTAGCACACTAGCTTTTCCTTTAGCCCCGCCTCCCAACTGCTCAGTCTCAGGCTGATTCACATGAACAACAGTGACTCGATGAATCTGGATTGGGCCATTAGTGAATTTTACAACTTTTATAATGATTTCAATAAAGGGTTATTTAAGTGTTTGCACTGGCTAGTTGATACCTAAAAAAGATCAGTTGATTTACAGACATCTCTTTTACAATGTAAGTCTATAGGAAAAAGTATTTTGGGGACAGTGTGCATCATGTCACGGACATGGAAGTTGTCATTACACACTTTGGCATGCAATATCATATTCAGATATTAATGAATGATTTAGTACAGGGGCAGTAATAGCTGCATGAGAGGGGCCTGAGGAGAGAAGTATGAGGTGCTGCAGTTGGAGCGGAAACCGGCTAAACCAGGCCTAACAAACTGCAAAATAAAAATCGATTGACAGTTTCCTACTGCATGCGAAAAAGGTTGTGAAACATTTGAAATTTCTTCCTAGTCGCCAAACATCTAGCTAAGCGGTTGGTTCCTGAAAGGAGTTCTCCTGGTCGGAACCAGAAAGGCAGAAGCAGGATAAGGACAGACCAGAGTTGAGGCCAAACAATTTTCTGCATGCTTTGCAGTACACATCACTGTGAGCTTAGCTACAGAATCACTGCATGGAAGATCTTTATCACATAGTGATATGTTTTGTTGTTGTGACGTCCAGCTACGAGTTTCTGGAATATTCTGGCTTTATGTGAACTGGCCATATCTTTCTTTTAAGATGTGCTCCTTTCAATAATTATGTAAAGCTGCCATAAAATCATCAAGGTATCGGACAATTTCCCTTCTGGGATCAATAAAGTATTCTGATTCTGAATACAGATAATTTGGGTTTTTAGATTGCTGCTTTCATGCCAGTGCACTGAAGATGAATACAATTTGTTTTTGTGGTGGTCAAAGCACTAAACAAGGAATATTTTATGAGTCTTTCCAAAAAACAATGTCTTTGTTACTGGTTACTCTACATGATTCACATCTCGCTGAAACTACTTTCGGTTGGAGAAAGTCTTTTAAAACTTGACTGTGAAGGTCTGAATTTTCTAAATAAAATGGGAATGAGATATTACTGTGGATTTATTTAATGTCATTTTTCAAAACTGTGTGAACAACAAATAAAATCCCATTGACCTGCATTTTAGGCATTGTTAAATATGGATCTCAAAACCTGAATGGCAAGAAACTACTAGAAATGAGACTTATAGAAATGTAGATTTTATTAATGTATTTATTATGAGATTTGATTGGAAAACATCAGTAAAGTCTACCCTGCATTTCTCTCATGATACTAAGCATCACTTGCCATTTCTGCTGCAGTCTAGTAAAGCCAGAACCAAAAATGTTCACACTGGACAACCGAAGTGATACTGTTAGAGTTGCCATTAGAAAACCACATCTTAAGAATATCCAACATATATTGTTATTTCAGAATAGAATTGTGTCATTACTGGGAATGTCATGGTGGGTGGTGCTACCACTGGCATCTGGTTCACAAGGCTTCACTAGTGTAAATTCGTCCACACACTCCCTATGATCATTCAACTAAAAAACTGGGAAAAACTAAAAGGATATCTACACAGTTAAACTGCAGCTGCAACAATCAGGGATTTCATTCAACTAACAACTTGAAGAAACAATGACGCCCGACTTTCCTTTCCTCACAAAAATTCCTCTCCGCTGATATTAAAACCTAGGTATGACACTTTGATGATGAGTCATTACTAGGAAAGAGGAAGAAGTAGGTGGTTTTACCAGTAAACACCAGAGAGAGAGGAGGGGGTTAACAATCGGCTCAAATGTAACCTTGACTGGCACAAAACAAGGCCATGTGTCAGTTGTAGAATTTGGCGTTCCAATTCTGCGAACTCATTCAACAACTTTTTTTTCTTCTTCATGCATTGCCCACATTGTTCTGAACAAGGCCCACTAGAAGTTAGCTCAAAGACAAACCTGAAAGAACTGATCAATAAATCAATCAACCAACCGTGGTTTTGTTTTTAATTGGGGGTTTTTTATCTTCTAGGGGGCAACTGATTTCAATTCCTTTTAGTACACAATCAAAATCATTTGCAGAGTTGAAACTTGCTCCACATAGCTGATGCATCATATAAAAAGACACCCACAATGATTCTTGTTGAAGCTACTTCATTTTAGAGTTTTAAATCGCATTAAAAAAATAAATAAATAAAGTGAACCTTCCTGGTGGTGCATTCACATGCTGAAATTAAGGTCTGAAGGTCAGCTGCCACATGGCACTGAATTCATAAGCTGTGATGTTTAGAAACTCAACAGGGACCACAAATAATTCCGATTTGGTTAAAACTGTGTGGAAGTTGGCAGACCTGCTCCATGCGATAGAGTGCCCTGAGATAACTTTGTTATGATATGGCGCTATATAAATAAAATTGAATTGAATTAAAACTTACTTTCAAAACAATTGATTTGACACAAAGGTCTACAAAAATGATTTTCCTGACTTCAGAGTGGAAGGCTCTACATAATCTATCTATAAGGAGTCAAAGTGAGGCAGAGATGCAGGGAATGAATATACAAGTGTGACAGGTTTAGGCTATGCCGCAATATACAAAATGAATCTCGATATACACGTTCTCTAAAATAACATGCAGTAAATCTTCAAATAGTGCAAACATGGTTGTCCAGGACAATATTGTGTTATTATACCTACTGTTACCTTAGTATGGTTTAGAATGCAGAATTTTAAGTATTTTCCAAACTGGGGTATTGTACTTTGAGAGAGCAAACTCAGTCCTGTTTATGTAACGTTGCTACAGCGTCTTTTTGTACTCTTCACGGCAGAGTTGGTCCAAACGGAAATGGTTCGAAATTACAGAGCTGGTAGAGTAGTGGGTAGAGTAATAAATGTGATCAATGATTTTTTTTTTTTCACTTTTGCCTGAACTGTCTTTGGTATTCTGAATGGCTAACATATTACATTAAGCAATATCTTTAATGTAGAAATCCCAGATAGATTCAGAAGTATGGCTTATGTTGGCAGGCAATTAGAAACAAGAAAAACACACCTACTGTAATATACTAACTAATAAATTCAATTGTACATACGGAAAAGATATACATTTCTCTTTTACAGGTTGGACAGCCTCTCTATATATAAAAAAACAAACAAACATATTTTTGTTGAAAAAGTATAGTTTTGAAAGGTTTTAACCATAATGGTTTAGCAGAACTCCTGGTGGACTCGTCGCAGTTGTCCTTCATTCTCATGGCAAGGTAAACTTCATTTTGAAAATGTGAACAATTCCCAAATTATCAAAAAAGCTCAGAAATGGCTACATGTTTTGGGAAATGACTGGCTTCAACATGAAAAACCACTGATATGGTCCTTCATCGAGAAGTGTTTTGCTCCCCGCCACGAGAGGTTTGCGGAACCTAAGGTAACTTTGAAGTGTGCTTTAGCAGTCAAATTTAAAAGCAGCTTTCTCATTAAGCAAATGAAGGTTAAAAGATGAGCATTTTCACTTCCACAAAACAGGCTTCTCTGGCTAACAGGGTCCATCATGATGATTTTGATTGCTCACCGGTTTCCTGACTCCATACAACTGATAGCTGACACCAATTAAGCATTTTATGAGTGATGTCCTAGGTGCTACATTCATATATCCAGTGTTTGTAAAATGAGACATTCCACACGGTCTGGAATCACTCACACGATTGAATGGGTGTCACCAGCCTCAGATGGTTTAGAAGGAGCCTGCTACACCTACTAGTAGGTTCAGAAGGCTCTCATCTATCCACGTGGTTGATCTCTCACGTCACACTACCTCAGGCTTAGTGAATAAAAGCACTTGGTTAGGTTTAGGAAAAGATTGTGTTTGGGTTCAAATAAGTCATAACATAAGCTAGCCTAAAAGACAAGACAATGCTGACTGTTTCACAAACCCTGGTTACCTGGGCAAAGGACCATCCACCCACCCTACCCTCCTCCTAACATGGATTTTTTGCTCCTCATACTACATCCCCTTACACAGATGGGTTTATGTTGAAAGCCTGGTGCATCTCATACAGACATGATAAACCATGTGAATAGATGATAGTGGCCTTCTGAACCTACTAGTATGTGTAGCAGGCCCCTTCTAACCCATATCTGAGAGACCGTTAACCACTGACAATTCTCCTCCAATTCAACTCCTATTCTATCCAGCATTAACATTTGAAGCGGGAGGACATTCTCTCCTCTTAGGCATCATCTGAAGCCATGTCAGTTTGATGACGCAGGCACAACCGCATTGCATGTCTGATGCCTTGCAGTTTTTATTTGCACTGGTGGTGGGATGTACCGTCTAAATAACAATGGGCTCACAGTTATTACTGTCAGCGCCATTGGTTTTTATTGAAATTCTTCCACACAAAAATGTATTGAGTGACTGAATATACAGGATAAAAGGAGAAATGACTGATCATGAATAAAATGAAATAAAAAATAAAAATAAGTGATAAGTGGTTTTATATTTCCTTTGTTAATAAGACTTAACAGATCTATTTTAAGTAGATGGTAAAGTGAAAACAAAAAATCTAAACATTTGGAGAGATATTACAGCCGAGTTGGTTTTGTTTGTTCCAGTATAAAACTGCTGTATTATGATGCAGTGTCATAGCAGTCTGAGCAGCTGCAGCTATCCAAGACAGATTTCAAATAAAAGGGTTTGGTCCAGTAAATGCTTCCTCAGAGCAGGCTCTCATGTACAGAATCCCTGCTACAGGAACACCCCTTCCTCCTCCAGACAAAAATCTGCCAATTCACACAATCTACATGGAGGAGCAGATCAATTTCCAAGTGTCCGAAAAAGCAAAATGACGCGAACTAACATATCTACAGCCAACACTTATGCAGCGAACAAAGCATCTATGGACACAGTGGTACAACCTGACCCAACCAAATATCAGCTTTACTAACAGATGCAAGGTGTGTGATATAAGGGAACTGTTGTCTAGAACAATCTGTTCTATCACATTCATGTCTATGTGATGTCACTTCAGGCAAGGCCAAGTCCTGAACAGACAGGTTTCTTTCTCTTGCCCTCTATCCTTCCAAGAATGTGCCCGGGCAACATACACAGGCTATTTGGCCACAAGGAAAAGTCATGTGCTCATGGGTGGATCACTGAATGGGCCTACTAGGCCCAGGGGCCCAAGGGCTCAGGAGGCCCCTAAGTCAGAGCCTCTGCCTGGAGTCGCTGTTATTAACTTTGCATTTTTTTGTTGCATAGTCAAAGAGCTTTGTCATTCACATCAGTAACAAAAAGTCCTAGTGAAAAACTAAACGAGGAGCCACACTTGACTGTGCTCCTTTCAATATGTTTTCGTGTTAGGCCTTAACTGGGACAAAGGAGATTCCTTACCCAGGGCCCCACTATCTCATAATGTGAAAAAAATTTATTTTTAGGTAATGTATCTGCACAAGCAGCAAAAAACTCTAAAGTACAGTGCAGTACAGCAACTTATACCAACAACTCTGCACTGCATCCACACACTGATTGTGAGTGTAATTTGAAAAGGCTCAGATGCTTTAGTGGAGTATTTCATGTATTACCATTACATTCAAGTCAGAGCTAAGCATCGGTTTATATAAAACAGCAAAAAGCCACAAGACTAACCATTTGGATGAAAAAAGTCTGTGGCATGATAAAGATTTTAACCCCATTTCTCAAGCTGCCCCTCTATTTTTTAATCCAAAAAAAGAAGGTAGCTGTAAATGGCATTTCCTTACTCAATTTGAACAAATGGAACCAAATTAATCTATGGAATATATCCCGCAAACATCGTTTTGCGAGTCTGCATAAATCAGACAATCTTGCAAACTTGTTTTCACAAAAAAATACTTCTTGCTCACGGACTTTTGACCACTTTCCTACGTGGTGTGTTTTGTAAACAAGGTTTCAAAAAAAGATGCTATCCACAAGGGAGGGCGGGTTCTCTAGCTTCTGACCAATACTCTTTGGAATTGCTATGCACAACACAGTTGGCTAGTCAACACTGTCAATCAACATAGAACCATGTAAAAAGACCCAACCGTGATTCCACCAGGCCTCCGTGTCCACCAGTAAGTCAATAAAATCCATAAACTTGTGTCAAGTGTAAATATTGAAATGTTAATTTTTCCTAATGGTCCTAGACCACTAGCTAACGTTAGGCGGCCAGATATTTTGTGTTAGCATTAAGTAAACTTAAACCAGTCCCTGTATGTAGCGTCCTTGGATGGGGGAAACACTAGTGTTTCTACTCACTTTGTGTATACATTTATTTATTATATACACTATTTTCTTACGGTTGTGTGGGGGAAAACATTTCTACACATTGTTGAAATGAAGAGTCAATAAAAGTCAATGTAGCTTAATCAGGGGCTACAGAGAATAAATCTTTAAAACCGTGTGCGTTCAAGGGTTGGATCTCTTTACATGGCTCTAAGTTGACTCAGCACGATGGTTGACTGACTGTGTTGACTAGCCAACTGTGTCTTTGCGATTCCAAAGACACAGATTGGTCAGAAGCTAGAGGTCCCGACCTGTCTGCCTCACAGCCTCTCTCTTTTGTGAAACCCTGTTTACAAAACACACCACGTAGAAAACCGGTCAAAAGTCCATAAGCATCTGCACATGCAGGCAAGTATCTTTTGTGAAAATGAGTTTGCAAGCCTGTGTCTAAATGCACAGACTTGCAAAACACTAAGCTTGCAGATACAAAACCGTTTAAGTACACGTTTTAGAATGATATAATATTCTATACTATAGTCATCCAGATGGTGAGAAGACTGCATCTGGGTTATTCAAAGATCACAGGGTATTTGGCTTTAGTAAAAATAGGTTGTCATTCTAATGTCATAATACATTAGCAGTACAAACAAAACCGGGAAATAATAAAACTTCTCAAAGACAAATCAGGACTTGTTAGTGTAAATTCAGCAGCAAACACCACACCCAACTGGGGAAGAAGAGCATCCAGTCACACTGGAAGGTGTGGGGAGAGGCGTGTGCACTAGCGTGTTGTTGGGGACAGATCAGACCAAGCAAACACTGATCATATGGTAACGTTGTGTCCCTGGCCAAAAATGGTTCCGATTGGACGCCAAAAGCAGTAATGTGGTTATGAGGTAGACATCCAGATGGTGAGGTTTCTACATCCAAAAATGGTGCAGTCCAAAAAATATTCATCATTTTATTGCTATGAAAAATGCAAATGCATGTCTTTTAATACATCTGATTGACAATTTGGTTGTGATCCAACAGCCACACTGACGCCCACGCCACATACAAAGACTAGTATTACTCAACACTATTTATTTATGGATATCTACATGTAAATGATTTTGCTATCTCATCGTTTTAATACTGTGGGACCTCTCGTCACCTCATCTCACACTCAAGAGCGAGATATTGTGCGTGATGAGTGGGTTAGGGTTTGAGAGATTCAACAGAAATTCTGCTGGCATTCAGTCTACAGTCATTTAACTGTCAATGCATGTGTTGCAAGCCTCCGTATTCATGCATTGCATATCAGATTTTGCCAACGTGTCCATGTAGAGTGATCTAGAATAGTTAGAAAACTTTTTTAGCATCAACCCTGATAAGTCAGGTAAACAAGATGTTAGTGGTTTTAGGGGATGTATGGGTGCAGCAAAATGTGTGGGACAAAATTAACTAATAAAAAGTTCTGACCGTTTCAGCATACATGGATGGCAACATGAATCTTTACTGTCTCAGCCAACCCATCACACATAGCTATACCAAGGAGAAAGGGATGCCATGTTTTATGTAGATCAAGCTCTAACAAATACATTCAACCCAACATTGATTGGTATGCCCCTGTGGAGCATTCTTCGACCCCACTAGCAAGCACAGTACTGCAGACATCCGAGGAGTGCACGTGCCTCTGTCAAGACTGTCTGTCTAATCAGTAGCAGGTATGTTGCATACAATGAAATGGCACCATTAAGGACTCCAACACCTAATGTTTTAATCTACCTTTGAGACTATCCTCCCCCAAAATACAGCTGTATAGGTTGTCTGTGCAGCAGTTATACAACCCACATGTACATTTGTATGCATGGCGACTTCTAGAGGTTTTAAAAACAAAAGGCCTAAAAAGGTTTTCAGGTGAGATATAGCCCAGAGACCAGTTCCATGAGAAGGTATCCAGAAAATGGGGTGCATTATAAAATGGATTTTAAAAAGAGGGAGAACTACTGGATTTCCTTAAAGAAGCAAGCCAAAGAAGGCACGAGGACATTGTGAAGAGTGCCCTTCCCCTGGCTGCACCTCCATCAAATATTAAGGCAGGGTTTGCATGCACTGGAATTTGGCCTTTTAATAGAGACAGTGACTTTGCACCATCCCTAGACCGCACACTGCTAGCAGTGGCACCCGAGGTCCCATGTTCCACTGCAGCTGCACTAAACAGTTACATTTACCACTCCAACACCCTCTATGGGAATGGTGGCATCCTCCACACCACTTGCAGCACCTCTCCCTGTCACACCTTGTGTGGTGCCCATGCCATCTTCCTCTGCTATGGATATGACCTTATCACTCGAGTCCATCCGTCCACATCCAAATGCTGGATCAAGAAAGAGGACTACAAAGGGTAGGACATGAATTCCAGTAACAAAAAGACAAACCCAGCAATGAGGAGAACATTCAGGACTCATCTGATGAAGATGAATTCTGCATTGTGTGCAGATCTGGCTCCAGTGCTGGTCCTGTAGAGCCTGGGCACACAAGGACTGCACAGATGGAAGGGACTTTTACACTTGCCACCACTGTCAATGTGGACTACCCTCTCTCTGAATGGGAATGTTGTTTTCAAACTCATCCATTTTCATGACACTCTTTTTGGAGAATGGGTGTTCTACCCATAAAGTCATTTTCTGGAGATAAATTAACACCTTTCCGTTTTTTGTCATGTAGTGTATTTAGGCTAATCACTATTTAAAAAACATAATTATAGTCACAACATGAATTTGAATCTCATTTTCATTTCATTTCTTTTATTTTATTGTATTTTTCTGTTACAGATATGGCCCTGTGCACTGGGACGTTGTAGTGGAGTGACTGATTTAACATAAATTTTGCAATCTGTACAGATTTCATAAAACACTTAAGTGCACTGTTTAAGTAGTTGACACGTTAACGATTATAACACAGCAAATTGGTGTGATTTTTCCATTTACTGGTATTATTGAAAAACTATCCCCGCTCTCCCTTTAATTACTGTAGCTGAACAGGCCCGTTCGTGGTAGCCTACCGACATATTTTGACGTCGCTAGAACCTGCTCGAATCCAGACGTCGGCACAACTTCCGTTTTGGAACTATTCTTGAACCATAAATCGGACGTCTTGATTGGACGTTAAACAACAGTCATTGAACGTCTCAATGTTCGCTGGGGAGGCTTAAAAACAGGCTTGATTCAAGTGAACAACGCCTCAAATACCGCCAGAGAAACGCTGGAATTTTTTAATACAACAGATAAAGACATTTCAGAATTTCTCTAGCATTTTTCATAAAGCATTCACCAAGTTACTTCACCTTGCAAAGATAATAAACCGTTACACCACGCGTCAACAAAAAGCCCACTGACTAAAGAAATAACCAAACGTTTCTTCAGCGAAAATTGAAACAGTAACACACATTTAAGTAGGCGTCAAGTTAAACGATACAGTTGGTCCTTTTTCTGGACAAGAACTCACATTTGTGGCGAGGCTGCGTCCTGCCCGGCTGGAACACCACCTGCTGAATTGATGAAACCTTTCTTCAGCTTTCAACGTAGCCGCCCTCGGTCTGATACCTCCGCGTGCGCGTGGCACAGATTAAATTTAGCAGGTGAACCGGCAGGACAGGTGCATCATGGGAACGCCCTTTTTTCTATGTTTCTTTCTTTTCTTTTTTTCTTTTTACTCAATTTTTATTCAGCGTTACAGTTGAAGAACATTGTCATGTTGTCAACAATTATAACAATAAACCATCAGATTTACAGACAATTTAAATAAAATAAAAACGGTAAACACAAATAAGATCAAATCAGACATGGACTCATGGTCATATTTTTGATTTCATCATTCTCAACATTTCCCAATTTATATACTCAGAAATTATATTATTCCATAAAAATAATGACATTCACCATTGAGGTTAAAGTGATTTTAACCTCCAATTTTTCATGTTGAAAAAACATGTCAGATAAATTAAAGCTAGGTTGAAGATCTACTACTGGCTTAACTTTACTTGGTATAAGCCATTCAATGTAGAGACAAAAGGCTTTTAGATGAATGATTTATGATAATCGCTCTGTAAGACAAATTGTTGTACAGCATGCTTTTGATTTTGTTATTGATCGCTTTATGCAAACACTATCAGGGTGTGTTAGTAAAGATGTATAAACTCAGTGGACTGCATTAGATTGTATGGGTGTAACTAATAAACTTTCCAGGGAGTGTATCTTGTCATATTAAGACATTGACAAATAAAGTGTTTTTTTTGTCTTTTTTAAAAACTAAATATCTCCTTTCTCGTCATTGGTTTGGTGGAGCTGTGAATAATCTTGTGTGAGCTGTGAATAATGGAATTATTAACAAATATTACCATTGTTTCTGTCATAATTATCTCGAGTGGCAATCGGTCTTTAATCTAACAAACAGAACAAATAAACGGGCTACTCTTTCTTTGGATATTATGTGTTGACTGTTCAAACTTAACTGTGTTGGTAGCCAATAATACATACAATCCACAAAATACATTTAACATTTACTAAATTAAAATAATGTATTTGTTCTATGTTGTCCTAAGGTCATGGTACATTTTTGTCATCTTTTATAAATACATAAAAAACCTACCAACATAATTGGACCACAGTATGCTGAAGTGTAATTGTGAAATTCCCATTTTATTCTAAACTAGTATTTTAAATTTTATCTCAAATACATGTAAAAGTGTCACAGTCCACAACACCACAACTATATGTTTCTATAGCAGAGTTAATGCTGACTTCACTGCAGGCGAAGAGGATGAAGCTTGTCTTCTACTGGACAATACAGAGTTGTTGACACTCAGAATCAAGACTAAAGAGGTGGTGATAATTACAAAGTAGTGCTATCATTACACCACATCTCCATAATACTCACAGCATCTGCTACTCACATATGGATGCAATAGTATATGATGTTCATGAAATAACTTGATTTAAAAGAAGACATGGGAACGTGGAAGATCTGCCACTTGGGTTGCATTTATCACTTTCCTGTTTCAACATTACAATTCTCCCCTGCTCAAAGCCAGCTCAATAAAGAAATGCTTGTTGGGTAGAACATAGTCTATTATTTGTTTTTATTATATGTACCCAATACTCACTGAAAAGCAGCATTGATAGGATTGTCCTGGTGAAATGCAGTGAAAACTGGCAGTAAGCTTTGCCTGTGAGTCTGAATTCAGGGCAATAAATCCTTTAAGCATGGCAAATAGGTGCTATAAAAGTCTGCAAGACAAAACTCTCCATCTAGTGGACAACTAATAAAACTAAACTTCCTCATTTGGGTTTTGTGTCAATGGGAGTGCTCTTCCCTGAGCTTATCCTCTAAGGCAACAGTAACTCCCTTCACTTGCCAGCAAGTTACTAATAAATAATAATTAAATACATAAGATAACAGATGGTTGGGTTTAGGATTTAGATCATGACAGTGTTAGGGTACCTGCCAATCATACTGAGTGTTAGGGACTTGTAAACAGCATTCAAGGAAATGTTACCTGAGAGGCTTAACTCGGGGAACAAATGACTCCATGCCTTTTCTCCACCTTAGATTTGTACAGGTTACACTGCCAGTTATGGACTTTGGGGCAAAGTTTCTTCAGCATTTCCTCTACATGAAAAGATCATCATTTGAATGTGAGTTTCTCTGTTAAATTAATAAATGATTGCCATATATTCTATTGTTATATATAAAGATGACTACAGGTAGAAGTATATCTGAATATTTAATATAAGTTATTTGCATGTGATTTTGGGAACAGAATGAACCTTCTTTGAGTCCATTTTGCATGCTATTCTCAGTGTTACCAAAATGAGACCCACAAATTGCAACAAGTTATGGTATTGGTATGTGAGAAAAGGGCAGAACGAATATGCAAGTTCAGATCCTTTGTAGAAAAATAATGCTGTTAGTTTAGTCCTCCTTTACAACATTCAGGCTGCATTTGATTCCAAAAACTATACTATATATAGTATAACTATATAATTTTGAAAAAATATTGTATTCTTAAAGTGCCTTAAATACTTGTTTTACACAGTGTGAAATATATTGACTATGACCTATTAATATATGTTTTAGTTAAAACTCTGTAACTTTAGTTCCCTTTATTTTACTTCCTCTAATGTAACTTCCACTGAGATAAAACTGAACACTTACACCCATGTTATGCAAATCACTATGTTAACCGCACACCAATAATTTACACTTTTAAGGAACATACATGATTTTACTACCAGTCGTCTAAAAATCATGTATTCTTGACATGACTAGATACCATTGTCCAAGTGTTTATATGATCAGAGTGGGGAAAAGAAAAAAGCAGTGGAGTATTCTAATAAGACATACCTTAATAATATTGGGTCACTGCATGACAATACTCACATTGGGGTCCCCCTAGAATTTAAATATGTTGCACAATTCTGCTTTCCAGGTACAGGATGGCAAGGCTACAAATCTAAAGCAATGTTAGTGGCTCTGTGAGGTTGTAAATGCTCACAATGAAAATGCCAAAATGCTTAACATACATGCTTAACCCTTGTGCTACCCTGTGGAGAAGACACTGGGTCAAGACAATGGGCCACTGGGTCAATATGACCCGGCAAGGTATTACAAGGGTTAACAGGTATAGTATTTACCATGCTCATTTTAGTTTAGCTGATGGGAATGTCATTACTTTTGCAGGTATTTGGTAGTAAGTATTAGATACATTTAAAAGTTGACCTCATGATGGTGTTAGTTGAAAAGTCCCCAAATCCCCAAAGTTTATAAACTTCAACATTCATCCTGTGAGACCCAAGATGCAACTAAATCACAATAACAAAAGCAGCTCTTTATTTGTTTTGTGGAATTTTACAACAAGAAATCTAAATTTAACAATAGGTTTGTAAAACTCAACAGTTCTTCTACCTCATGAAATACTGATAAAAATCTTAATCTGACCACTGTGTTTAAACCATCCAAGGTTATGTTAGAACAAATAACATTTTACATTTACATTTTTAAAGCAAAAATACAACAGTAGGACTTCTAGCTTTATACTGCAAAACAAGACCAATGCGGCTCCTTTATTTCTCTTCTATAAGGGTCATTAGTTGGTGAGGATGGTGACTTTTTGCCTAGGATATGTAGCTTTAGCCTCAGTCTTTGAGCATTATATCATGTGTCATCATCAAGTCCTTATTTAAGACCCTTTGACAAGATTCTCCTTTTAAAACAAGTCAACTAGAAACATTATAAAGTCTGAAGCTGGTGTGGTGGCAATCTGGAAATCAAGAGTCTCTGAATCACTCGTCTTTTGAGTATTTATTAAGCTTTCTGCAGAAAGGTCCCATTGATGTGCACTCAAGGGGTGTCATAGTCAAGAAGGGCCAGGAAGAACCTGGTTACACTGTCTTTATAGGAAGCCAAGTATGCAAAGGTAACAAAGCCAAAACAAGTCATCAGTCAGATAAGACAGAGACAGAGATGAAGTCAGCATGATACAGATTAATATGGATATAGAGTAAATTTCCATCACACTGGACTCTTAGATATTAACATAACCTTGTGACAATCATGTGCCACTGTTATGATTATAAACTGCACATGTTAGAATGGAAAGATTGACAGACAGTAGCTAAGGGAGCCCGGACTAAACCAATCTTCAATTAGCTGCTACATATGAAATGAAATATATGAATCTGTTTGTGGATATACAAAGTCATACTTTGTGTTTTCTGCATTTTTATTTGTTCTGTACAGATTTGCTGGAGCCAGAATCTCACCCTCCAGATCTCACTGCATACCAGAGGGCACTCCAATCACACTTCCAGAATAGGTTTATGTGTGCACAGGAAGGGTGGACAGAAAGGACGGATAAAAAACAACTTGAAGACATCTACATAGAGCTCCACATAACATATGGCAGCGTTGTAAACATCAACAGGCAGCATGAAATCAGGCAAGTTGAGATGGCATCAAGAGAACCAGGGGGAACAGAGAAACCAGTGGAGCCAAACAATATCTTCAAACACCCTTCTGGAAAAAACACACCTGTAAGAACAGTGCTGACCAGTGGGATTGCAGGAATCGGCAAAACCTTCCTTGTACACAAATTCATTTTGGACTGGGCTGAAGGAAGAGCCAATCAAGATGTGCACCTCACATTTCCCTTCACCTTCCGCCAGCTGAATATACTGAAAGGGAGAAGGTTTCGTTTTGCCGAGCTCATTCACAAGTGTATCAGGGAAACCAGAGGCACCAGGGAGGAGGACCTTAATGACATCTTCACAAAACTACAGGCTTCAGGGAACACCAACTTTGACAAGAGTAAATTCAAACTTCTTTTTGTGCTTGATGGCCTGGATGAAAGCCGCCTTCAGCTCGACTTCACTACTGACAAAAATCCTTCTTTTGATGTGACACAGGCAGTTGGAGTAGAAGTCCTGCTGACAAACCTCATCAAGGGGGAACTGCTGCCTTCTGCTCGCCTGTGGATAACCACACGACCTGCAGCAGCCACTCAGATCCCTCTTGACTTTGTTGACATCATGACAGAGGTGAGAGGGTTCACTGATCCGCAGAAGGAGGAGTACTTCAGGAAGAGATTCAGAGAGGAGGAGCTGTGTGGCAGAATATTGTCCCACATCAAGACATCACGAAGCCTCTACATCATGTGCCACATTCCAGTTTTCTGCTGGATCACCGCTACAGTTCTGGAGGACATGTTGGAAACTTGTGACAAAGGAGAGCTTCCCAAGACCCTGACTGAGTTGTACACAGAATTCTTAATGTTTCAGATCAGACAAACGGAAGACAAGTATGGCACAGAGAACAGCATTCAGTACATTCAGTCGCTTGCAAAACTTGCTTTTCACCAACTGGAAATGGGGAACCTGATCTTCCATGAAAAAGATCTCAAGGAGTGTGGCATTGATTTCAACAAAGCTTCTGTGTACTCAGGAGTATTCACTCAGATCTTCAAAAAGGAGTGCCGCTGGAAGAAGGATAAGAATAAGATGTTCAGCTTTGTACATCTGAGCATTCAGGAGTTTTTGGCTGCTGTTTATGTGGTGCAGTCACTCATTAACAAAAACAAAAATGTAATGGCACAACAACAACTAAGTGTGAAGACGCTTTTCAGCAAACCCTCTATAGCAGAGGTTCAAAGAATGGCTATTGACAAGGCCTTACAGAGTCCAGATGGACACCTGGACTTGTTCCTCCGCTTCCTCCTGGGCCTCTCCTTGGAAACCAGTCAGAATAGCCTACAAGGCTTGCTGAAACAGACAATAAGTACTTCAGAGGCCAATCAGGAAACAGTGCAGTACATCAAGGATAGGATCCGAGAGAATCAGTCTCCAGAAAGATGCATCAACCTGTTTCACTGTCTGAATGAGCTCAATGATCATTCCCTAGTGGAGGAGATCCAACAGTGCCTGAATTCAGGAAGTCTTTCCACAGACAGACTGTCTCCTGCTCAGTGGTCAGCACTGGTCTTCATCTTACTGTCATCAGGAAAAGATCTGGATGTGTTTGACCTCAGGAAGTACTCTGCTTCAGAGGAAGGTCTCCTTAGGCTGTTACCCGTGGTCAAGAACTCTAATGTATTCTTGTAGGTATATATAGTCAACATAACATTTTACTTTTATATATAATTAATAATAATTATATATGTAACTAATTAATTTCTGACAAAATAGAGTGAATTCTTTCAAATTCAAATTTTCTTTAAGCCAGCAAAGTCTAAATGCAATAATAATTGTCAGTTAATTATCCTCAATACATTAGAGTGTACAAGTCTAGTTCTGTTCTGCTTAAGCACTCTCATAACTTGCCGCTAATCATACAGTTGTTTACACACTAGTTAGCTGCTAGCTACTGT